>PVJD01004081.1:0-146454 GCA_004026545.1 Mormoops blainvillei | reverse complement strand
GTTAAAAAATTAAGTTGAATTTTTATCTGTGACAGATGACATCTATCCCATGTAAGCAAGTGCTCACGTCCTAACTCTTCTTGGATGGCTAACCTTAGATTTCAGAAAGGGTGGCTATCATCAGTTTTCTAAAGGGCTCAGAAAAGTTACAAATTTTCAGATCGTTTAGCATTTTTACTGCTGCAGTTGTTACTGCTGTAAATGCAGGAGGGGTACTCTTTACAGTATTCTATATCCTAAGCAGAAACTTAAAGTCCAAGAATACGCAATATTTAGCTGGGCATGTGACCAGTCGGTATCAAGACTCCATTTCCTGGCCTCTTTTATGGCTAAATCTGTCCAATTATGTGTAACATGAAAGTTAGGGAATGGCAGCAAATATTCTTAAAGGGAGAGGGAGCATGTCCTTTTCCTTCCCTTTCCTTGTTCTGCTGACTCAAGTGAAGACATAAGGCCTGGATATGATGCAACCATCTCGCAGCATGAGGTTAATTTAGGAAAAGACCCCAATCATGGTACTATAACAAGGTAGAAGGTGCCTCGTACAAGCATTGGGTTGCCTATATGGATATTCGCCTGAGAGGAAAAAAATAAATAAAATAACCTTCAACTTGCTTAATTTAGTGGCTATTTCCTTTAATTGCTGAATCTAATTCTAATGTACGATGGAGGACCCAAAAAACCCAGAATTATCTTCTGGAAGGTAGGCCCCTTGTAGAACAGGCATTGTTGTGAGAGCCTGCATTCGGTTTCAGCAAATTTTCTTTGAAGACTCTTTCAGTATGTTTGCCGGTTTCATGATGGGTGATTTATGAGCACACCTACCCTCACCATGCTGAGTATTCAGTTTTTGACAACCGTGACCTACCTTCCCTGTTCACCCAATCTCACCCCAAGTGACTTTTTTTTGTTTACTCAGATGAGAAAAGTCCTCAAAGAGAAACATTTCGCCGATGTGGAAGAGGTGGAACAAAAAATGGCAGGAGCACTGAAAGGCATCAAAGTCGATGAATTCAAAACTGTTTTGAACAGTAGAGAAAAAGTCTCGATAGGTGTGTTGCATCAGATGGAGAGTACTTTGAAGGTAATTGAAGTTTAAACATGTTAGAATAGGTACACACCTTTTTATAAATAAATTCGAGGGTTTTTGGGGTCCCCCTTCATATAAATTGTATAAGCATTCAGTGATGAACAACTGGCATCAAGATGAGGCAAGTTTCTGGGCACCAGCCTACTGGTTATAATATCTCATGCTAAAGACTTTCCCCTTTCCCTCCTCTCATCTTTAGCACCAAGCACCTGGCTCAGGGGCTCATGCATCACTGGTGCTTGGTAAATGTATGATAATGAAAAATACAGGCACACCATCTGACTATGACTTGTCCAGACTACACACTTGAACAGCTATTTTTTGCATTCTTTTATATAATCATGATTTATAAGTATCTCCTCACCTGAACCATGTAACCCCACCTTCAACATTCAGTCAGAGATACATAATTAACAGAATGAATTACTGTTCTTTCCTTTGGTTTTTCCCCTCTTAGGAATGTAAGGGGAGCTGTAAAGGCAAGAACATGTCTATAGAGGAGAGAAAGATGAGGAGCAGGGAGCTAAAAAACTCGTAACTGAAAACACGGCCCCCGATAAATAAGAGGTGGCTCCAGGTCATCTACTGGGATAAGTCTTTGTTTCTGGTTGAGTTTCGGGCTGTAAAAGTGTTCTTGAAAGAAATATTTCCTTTTATTTTCCAGAAAGCTACTATCTTTCAGTTATTTATATCCCATGCCAAAGAGGAAAACAGTAAGACAGTTTCACAATCTGTCCCTGGACCTAGAGCAAATGCTTGAAGATCCTACCAAGCAGCCAAATGTGGCCTGAAAGCACCTGTGCCATTTTGGGTAAACTCAAAGTTTCTCAAGACCAGGATCTATATGCCATCTGTTTAAATTTCAAATGTCATACCATAAGGAACATAATATGTGAGATATTTCTTATACCTACAGCTGCTGTTACTGCAAAAATACCAGAAACTAGCAACTTCAGGGATTTAATTGGAAATGAAGGAACTGTATTGAGAAATAACATCTCTCCATGTAAGAGGCAAAGAAAAGGCATGTTTCTCTTTTCTGTGTATTATTAGAACTTGTCTCCCTTCCTCAGCACATCAGCACTAATGATGCTGAAGTCCATAAAAGATAATTGCCTTGAGTCATTCTCTAGCCCCAGAGAAGGTAAGATTAATAAGGAACATTTGTTATAATTTTGCATCCAATTTATGTAATGGAGCCCATAATAAATAACCACATTTAACACAAGTATTCATCAAAGTCAATTTACACATCTATTTGTTCACTATATGTTAAACCAAACATTTATAAGAACGAGTTGGTTTCTTTCACTGTTTCCCTTTCTCTCTATGAAAGTAAAATTATTGTTAGATATGGTAATTTTTTGGCTTTTATACAAGCGGCATTGATAGTGATATATGTGACTTCTCAGGTGTTGCTACATGATGTATAATTTTGCACAGCATGTTACTTCTGTCTGGATTAGGAGGAAAGTATTGTTTTAAAAATAAAACCATTATTGATAGCCTATTCTTCTCTCAGTAACTTGTCACCTCAGGTGAATATAGTTTATGAGAGAAGTTGTGTATTTCCATGGACTGTCACCTCTTAATTATTTACATTAAACGGGACAGAGGCAGTCTAGTGCCTAAAATTTACAAATTATCTCCAAGCATCTTTTAAAAAACATTTTCAAGCTACCCTATTTCCAAACTTTAGCCAACATCCTCACTTTCCCCCCTTTTTTTTTTGGTCTGCCTGCTACTGCAAGGGTAAGACGGCTCTCACCTATGTATACCTTAGAAAATGCTGCCACTACATAGTCATTTGCAAATCTGTATAGCAGGAAAAAATGGATCCACAATCTTATACTGACACAGAATAATCGAGGTCAGAATTATCAGTAATGTATGTAATAAACTTCTATAAGTAAAAGGTCAAGACCATAAATGTTTGGTGGTTCCCTCTGTGGTAGGCTGAATAATGGTCCCCTTGAAATGTCTACATGGCATTCTCCTCCCAGAAGCCTATGAATATGTTACCTTCAATGGCAAAAGGGAATTGGCAGATGTAATTAAATCAAGGCTCTTGAGATGGGGAGATTATCCTGGATTATCCAGATGGCCCCAGTGTAATTATAAGGTTCCTTATGAGAAGGAGGTAGGAGGGTTAGAGTTAGAAAGATAGAAATATGAAAATAGAAGGAGAAGTGGGAGTGATGCAGGGTCATGAGCCAAGGCATGTGAGCAACTTCTAGAAACTGGAAAAGGCAAAGTAACAGATTTTCCCTTAGAGGCACCAGAAGGAATGGCATCTTGCCAACAACTTGATTTAGCTAGCCCACTGAGACTGATTTTGGGCTTCTGACTTCCTGAAGTATAAGGTAATAAATTTGTGTTGTTTTAAACCTCTAAATTTTTCATAATTTGTTACAGTAGCAACAAGAAACTAATGCATCCATGAAGCCTGAATAGCACTTATAAAATTTTTGGGATAGAATATAGAGCCATCTCTTTAAGAAAACTGAACAAAATCAAAACTTAAGAGGGATTTGAATTAGCGGGAAATTATTTGAAAATGCAATGACTATGACTACTTTGCATCACCAAGAGGTCATGTCACTTTTTCTTTAGTATAATATAATTCATACTTCCCAGTAGAAAAAAATTTGCAAGAACCTATCTTGCAAGGAATGTCCATCTATAAAAGCAGCTGTATTTATACCTGCGTTCTTCTTTTAAATATTTGAATGGAACCATGTATCTTTGTTCAGATGTACAAAAATATTCCTATGAGGTCAGTTCCTCAGAGGGAGATTTGTGTAGGGGTATAAATGGTACTTGGGATCAAAGTCTCTACTTGAAGAACATGTTTAATGAGGTTTCTGGAATTTGATACTGTCATTATAATGATGGCATCATATTGAGGGTGGTTGTGATTGAACTCTCTTCCCTTCTACCCCTTGTTTTAAACCATGAAATTTATTTATACCATGAGGGCAATGCCTAAATTTTCTTTAAGTTATCTCTTGCCTCTACTTTGGGAACATGATTTCCTAAGAGATAAAATGCTAGTGTTTAAAAATCTAAATGCAATAAATTATATTCTAATTTACAACCCAAATGTACCTTATAATGCCAAGCTTTGCCTGTCGCTTATCTCTTACTCTCATAGTATGAACTACAATGTACTGGTTGCCTTTTTTGCTAATAGTATTATGTATTTTAGTCTTATTTCCCTCCAAAGAAGTAAAGTTCCTTAAAGATATAGATGATATAGATGTTTTCTGAGTCCTTAAGAAGCCCTCTGTAAATTTTTGATTCATTAAAAATAGGCTTTGTTTTATTTAAACCAAAATTATATCACTGGTTTGGTCTGGGGTTGGTAATTAATTGTCCTTTCAACTTAATGATACAGAAGGTTAAATGCCTGAAACAAATAACTTCTTTAGGACTAAGTTTCACATAGCACTTCCTTTTTCTGGATTTATATTATGTTTTGACTTTTATCTCTTAAGAAAATGATATCACTGTATTAAATAGTATCTTAAAAGTAAGATTTATTTTCCCTTGAAAAGAAATGGATGTATACTGTTCTTCTTTATCCTTATTTCAATAATATTGCAGCATAGAAGTGACAGGTTGACTTCTAACTCCTTTCTAAGACAATGACTTCTGACATTGAGTTACGGACGCCAGAAAGGCTGTAAAAGTGTTGCATGCAGATTCTGTCGATGTTCAAGGCACTTGCAGGTTTGGGAGTATGAGCAAAAGCTATAAAACTGCTGCCACAGAATCCACAGTTTCCCTTGCTTCTCACTCTGGACAGAGTTGTACAATCCATACATTTATAATCTATAAGCCCTGATACCACATAATAGTTACCTTGGGTTCATTTCATTGGGAGCTATGTGCTTAAGGAGACTGTAAGGCACGTAAAACGTGATAGTCTCAGAATGTGTCCAGATGCTGAAAAGGCCACATCTATGTATCCACATGGCTACATTAAGCCAAGGGATTCAAAATGATTCCTTGATCTCTCTTCAGATCTCTTAATGTGAGATTTTATCCTTTTCATAGCAATTTTCCAAAGAGCAATAAGTGGCAGCGCGGTGGGTCCCTGACGCAGGTGCATGTACACCCTCACACACAAGCCGGCATGGGCCGTGACTGCCAGTGCGCTCCCCTCCACCACAGGGGAAGTGAGCGGGGTACCCCTTGTCTTGCTCCGCTGCTGTTGGGACATGTGCATACCATTGTGTCTAGAAGGAAAATGGAGCAAGAAGCCAAGCCTGAGGTGCAGGTCTAACCCTTCTAATGGGGATCCTGCTGCTTCCTCTATCAGGAGCCTTCTCCTCAGCACATGGCACATGTGCAGTCCCAAAGTGTTTGTCTCCCAGTGGTGCTGTAAGCACCTTATAGATTCCAGCTGAGGAACGAGAGACCCTGGTTAGACCAATAGTGGTAGTCACTGGGGCTTTTGTTTGGAGAATACAAGCTATCTACTTCCCTCACCAAAAACAAATACATACATAAAAAGAAATACGAGCAAAAACCACATGGTTCTGGTGTTGGCAGCTGTGCTAGCAGCTTCTGAGGAGTCAGAGAGGCAGAGGTAGCCCACTGTGCAGCATGCAGGAAATTCTGGAAACTCTGGCTACAATCTATTTCCTCAGCCCTCCCAAGATTTGGTGAACTACCTATACCCTTGACTTAATCCCCTTCTGCTTCGCCTCACAGGTTCCGTGGCCTGCCATGAAGAACATTGAACAACACACCATTTAATTCAGCAAAAAAGGCTTACATGGCACAAAGAAAGAGAAGACAACTCTAAGAGGTAAACATTTTTTGACAGTTGATTTTCTTCTGAGTACGGCCATTAATCCAGCTGTCAGCAGGAATAAAGGCACTTCCTGAGGAAGGTGTAAAGTGGTTTTCGTAACACTGAGCAGTGGTAGCATGCAAATGAGAGTAAGACTTCAGGCCATCTCACCTCCTGTTTAACTTTGCTGCAAACCTGTTTTAAAACTTCAATAAAATAAGATTTTTATCTAACCTACAGAAAATATACTTCATCTTTTTAGGAGACAATGAGACCACAGAAAATCTAAGTTATTTTTGTTTACTACTTTAAAAAATATATTTATGGGGGAAAAGGAAAGATTCAGTAAAGAAAATGAGACATGAAAAGTTAAAGTCCCCTGTTCCAACCCCTTTACAACAATAAAACAACATATTTCCCACAGGTGTTGCTTTATCCCCTCATGACTGATTTACATTTGGCCAATATGCCCTTTAGCTGTCTTTTTGCCCCAGCACTGCTCAGCTCTCTCTGCACTGCACAGTGCGGCCATCTGTCTCTATGACAGTCCTTGTCAGACTCAGTAATGCGGGCCACCTCAAGTGGTTTGTTTCTCACTGCCAACCAACCGTGGCTTCCCTGCTGATTTTTCCTTTACACCGTGGCCGGAGATAATGCCAGTCATGTCAAGGCCTTGTCAGGCCTGTCAGTTTCCCTTGCAATACCCACTTCATCCTTTTCCAATATCAATCTGACCTCATTGCTGCTAATCCAAAAGCCACCTCCAAGTTACCACGTAGCCGTCCTGCCCTCCCCTCTGTCCATGATTCTCCCCGCTACTCTTCCTTGAAGTCACTGGAGTGGGATAGTGGGCTCAGAAGCATGTTAGCGCCTCTTGATTTTCATCAGCCTTAAATGACTTCAAATCAATACATATTAGACACAGTCTTCTTTTCATGCAAGTGCAGCTTCAAGATGGATTTCCTCGTTGCCCTGTCTTACCAGATGGCTTTTTTTTCTAGATATTCTAAAGCCACTATGAAATTATGTGCACATTCCCAACCTAAGCTGTTTACATTCAGTGACACTGATGTTTGATAAGTGTGTATTCACCAGTCTGTTTTCATAAAATACCACTAAGTTGTGTACTTTTTGGGATGGATGTGGATACACACACAAAAGAATCCTTTCTTTTAAGGCCCTTGCATGCACTTCTACAGAAGACATCTTTCTATGTGTCCTGTGGCCTGCCTACCTTAGCCGTGTGCTATCATATTTAAATAATAACCTTCTTATCTGTCAACTCTCAACTCATTCAGCCATAAATCAGCATAGATGAATGGAAGAATGCTCAATTTGGAAGGAGAAAGACTTAAGATCAAATTCTGGCTGTCCTACTTATAACATGTGTAATACTGAGCTAATTACTTATTTGTGTTTTGGTGCTCCCAAATGTAAAAGCAGAAGCGACATGTCATGATTAAATTGATATTTTGATGTGAAAATTAAAATTTAAATGAGATAATAGATGTATTACCTGCCATATAGTTACTAATATATGCTCAAATAAATTATGTATTATTTTCTGTATTATTAAGCAATCAGATTTACTTTCATAGAGCTGACACATTTCACCCAATAATAGAAACCTGGGCGCAGAGGATTAACCCAGATTAAAAACAGGTAAAATACACATCCTGCTCAGTGCGTCAGTGAACAGGAAAAGTCAGGTTAGTCAATTCTACTACTTTCAGGTTGCATATTGCCAGAATCCAAATTAATCATGTTTATTTTAAATGTGGGTATGCAGGATGCCTGGGGTATAACGGATGGATGACTTAAAATCAATTAAGTAGTGTAGTGGCATTTATAAGAATAAAAATTTTCAGGAGCAAGCAGAATCTTCTACTTTCTGAGACACATTTAGAAATTTGTGGCATATCTTTCAGAAAATTACTATTTATCATACTAGTCAATTTCTGCCTGCATTCTTTTGTTCCCTCAATGATTTTAATCTAGCCCCTAAGCAAATCAGGTTGTTTCTTTCTTCTCTATAATCATTGGAATACAGATATTTAGTCTGTCATTCACCTCCCACTTCCAGTCCTTTTCCTAAAAGTGGTGTGTGTCAAAAACCACTTTCTGCCTTAGTACTTGCGGGCCTTGTGTCACTGTAGAAAAATGCCCATTGGCTGTTGTTGCTGTTGGGTGTAAATGAGGCTGATGTATTTTGGAAACTACCTGTCCAAAGCTACTATAGTTTGTCTAATGGATCTGAACAGTGCTGTCAATCTTATTCTCTTCTCTGTTCAAAGGTGCTCAGTGGCAAAACAGTGGTTCATTTTTCTAGGTAATCCATGCAGTATAATGCAGCAGTCTAAAAGCAACTTAGTATTGATGCAACATTCCTTGTTCGGCCTTGGGCACTCCCAAGCTTGGAGGTGAAAAAACTATAAATTTGGAGTTTCAATATTTAGGTATTTTTCACTTATTTCTTTTTTTCTAATGATTTTATTTATTTAGTCTTAGAGTAGGGAAGGGAGGGAGAAAGAGCGGGAGAGAAACATCAATGTGTGGTTGCCTCTTGCATGCCCCCTACTGGGGACCTGGCACGCAACCCAGGCATGTGCCCTAGACTGGGAATTGAACGGGTGACCTTTTGGTTTGCAGGCTGGTGCTCAGTCCACTGAGCCACACCAGCCAGGGCTCTTTTATTTCTTTATATATAACATGAGGTGACTAAACCACTCACCAACCCAGGTATGATTCACCTGTCTGGCCCAGCAAAGTGCATCAGTATGTCCTTGGAGCTAGCTGCCAGCATCAGAAGAGTTTCCCCCTCTCTGCTCACCCTCCATCACTTGCTGGGCCCTGCAAGATTTCCTCAGGCCATCCGCTGGGGTTTACTCCATGACCGTGGTTGCTTGTTCTAGCTTCTGAGTTTGATTTGTAAAAAAATTTGTTTTCTTAAATGTTGAGGTTGATATATGTTTTACGTGCCTCAGATCTATACCAGTGTTCACTTCTCAGCTCCTTAGTATATTTAGACCAAGAACAGAATGCACACTTGTTTTCCTGGGCTGAAAATACTATTTTAATCCAATATTTTAAAATCGAATTGATTGCCAATGTATTAAAAACATTATTGTATGTTTAAGAAAATCCTCAGTGTTTCTGAGTACTTAAAAATCAGGAGATGTAGTAATTCCAAGCCAGTCTTCCTGCAAGGCAGTAATTGGCCAGAGCTGAGAAGTGTTACCCTATGTAAAGGCAACACTTGTTATAAAACGCAAATATTGTCTAGTGCCTGAGCCCTTATAATCCTTATAATTGTTTCTCTGAAAGAAAAGGATGAGTTTCGTTTTATCATTATGCTGTCATTGGTGTTTTCTGTGGAGTCAAGCAGTATGCTTCTTGGCACATGCCTCTGTCAGAGGTGGGAGCCGAAAAGAGGGACTGAAGGAGCTGCTGAAGAAAAATGGGCTGGAGTGTTTCTTTATGGTAGTGAGAATATCCCAGATGACTCACCCATTTGCATCAGTGCTCATTCCCGACCGATATTTCAGTCTGCTGTCCCAGCTCTAAACCCTTCTGGACTGAAGAATAACAGAATTGCCGTCCTGATCCAACATTTTCTCCACAAAGACGATCGCCAGTGCTGCTTGCGGTCGCTTGTGGTTCCTGACTAAATCGTTCATATCTTCTCGCGGTCTCACAAAGTGTCAACCTCCACCTTAACCGCTCTTTCAGAACTTTAATGCAAATATTTAAATAAATATTTGTACAATTAGGGAATCAGAGACATATTACAGAGCAGCTACTTACTCTTAAAATCATCCACTGTCTCACCACATTGGCAACGTTTGCATGAGTTGGTTTTCTTTGGTTGCAAACAAAAGAAGCAAACCCTAGGCAATTTAAGTAAAAGGGAATTTGTTAAAAGGATATGGGATGGCACCATAATCAATGAGGGGACTGAAGACAACTAGGCCCAGCAGGTTAGGATCAGGTACAGCTCACGGAAGTGAGGTGACAGGAGCGAATGACAGCTTTACCAATGTGCTACCAATTACAGGTAATATCTCCCAAAGGTATTTGGGTTTTATTTTTGCTATCCATTAAATCAAGACTCAAAGTTCAGATGTCAAGGTGGCTTGGAGTGGGTGACACTTACCCCAAGGGAGATCAGTATACCTTGACTGACAGTCTCACCAAAACTGCAAACAGTGGAGGACATGTAATTTTGCAAAAAAAAATCCCAGAAGCCTGTTCACAGAAGAAAAAAGAGAATAGCCAAAAATGCAGCAAAGTCTCACTATCATCTAGCAAATGACTCCTAATATCTCCAGATTCTGCAATTTTTTGATACAAAGAAAAATGAGATGACTTACTGTGTGCCTTTGCCATAGTCTTTACCTATATTTGTCTTCACAGTTTATATTATTTTTCATAAAAATTCCCTCAAATTGAATAACCTTAAGGCCTGACATAGCTAAAAAAATGGAAATATTTCATTCAGAGTACATTTTTTTAGTCAAGGAGACATTAAGATAAACATGAGATAATCCACACGGGGTCTGCATCAGTTTCTCTATCACTGCACCACCTTTCACCTTCCCCTCTGCCACCTTCTAGCTCCTTTTTGTTACTCAAGGAAAAGGGATAGAGGTAAAGGTAAGAGGTCATGACAAGACAGAGTAGGGTCAGAAAGCAAGGAAGGAGCCATGTTAGAGGCAAAGAATTGGGGTGGATATTAAAGAAGAGCAATTTTGAAGTAAACTTATACTTTGTGTTATCAGTTAAGGTTCTAGCACATTTGATTGTTGAAATTAAGTTCACATATTCAACTTTCCTGCATTTTATTTTTGAAATATAGAGATGGCAGGACAGCGGGGGAGGGTAGGCAGTCCACCAGGAGTGGGGTAGAAAAGAAGGGTAGGGAGATTAAGGTAAGGCTGTGGTCAAGAGGCAAAATAAGAAGGAAACTCCTTTGAGAAGTCTGACATTGGACCCACAAACCACATCATGGTTTTGATCTTGTACCAAATTCTCCTTTGCCTCTCCTGTCTCCCAGCTTGGAGAATTTGCTCACAGTGAGAGCCAGGCCCCACTCAACGTCTTTCCGTCTTCCCATGCCCCCTCCTCACTCCCCATCCCACTGCACGCTCAGCTGAAAATCAGCATAGGGATCCCCTCAAGCGCTCACTCACAGGCCCAAGCTGCATGCTGAATAAATGTTTTCTGTCTGCCACCGGATCTGTTCACTGTAACCTACCAGATAACTTCTAATGGCTTTAAATTCTGCAATTTTTTGATGTAACGGAAAATAAGATGTCCCACTGTGTGCTTTCGACACCCTCTCTACAGATTGCCTTTCGTGGATATACAGCCATATACCGCTGGCCTGACCCCTTACAAAAATGGTCCAACGCCCAAGTATAAATAGAAAGACTCAGTCTTGGCATATCAATCCCAGAGAAAAATTTTAAGTAATAAATCTCTTAGACTGTGAGCAGCATTCGAAAGTCTACTTAAACTACCATAAGGCAGATAAATAGATCTAAGTGTTAAATTGTATTTGCTAGTTTCCCCACAATGTGAATGGCCCCCTTTGCCATCATCACTGTCAGCTAGCTCAGACCTACTCATCTCTGGCGGTGCCTCGGCCTAGAACACTCATTTCCCCCTGGGATTAGCTGGGATAACGAAGGATGCCTCATGTTCTTATTTTGATCTGCGTAGCTTCAGCTATCCATACATTGTCAGAAGCTAAAATGATTGCTTGGCACAGAGCTGCCTGGGACCGTTCATAGCTTGGGAGATTTATGATTGATATCAGAGGATATCTAAAGCTTGTGAGCTGAAGACCTGCTACAAAGATTTGTTAAAAGCAGAGGAATTATTTATGCTGGAGGGAAGAATTACAATAGGAACACGTAGGGATTTGGTCTGATGAATTCAAAACTAAGTTGAATTTAGTATACACTATGAACCCCTATTTCTCAATATAATGCAAAAACCTTTCAAAAGTGGTAAGGTGGAAATATTTAGTGTGCAGCTTGGGTCTGTGAGCGAGAGCTGAGATCTCTATGCTGATTTTCAGCTGTGTGTGCAGTGGGGTGGGGAGCGAGGAGGGAGTTGTGGGAAGAGGGGAAGACGTTGAGCAGGGCCTGGCTCTCACTGTGAGCAAATTCTCCAAGCTGGGAGACAGGAGAGGCAGAGGAGAATTAGGTACAAGATCAAAACAGTGATGGGTTGTGGGTAGGGTGTTGGACAGCCATGTCACAACTGTTGCTTGGCTGATGGCAATTGTAAAGCACCATCAATTATAGGAAACATTCCACTTTCAAGATGTTAAATGTAAAATAAATGTACTTCTTATAATCAGTGAGAAATAGTACGTTCCTGGTCATTATGTTCACAGCCTGAGCTACTGTTACTGGAGCTGGGCTTCTCTTTCTGGAAGATGATTTTTTCTTTTTAAAAGGCCTGATTTCAAGAAAAGGCTTAGAGATAACCTATGTCTCCCCCATTCCTCTCTCTGTTGGCTACCTTTTAGCCCCTGCTATATGTTCTTTCTCTTATAGGGTTGGGGTGTCTCTAACTGCGAATGATTTTGCTCTCCAGTTGTAACCGAGGGATTTGGAGTCAGTTTTTGACACAAATTGCCACCCATAGGCAGGCACAAAGAGCTCTTGCTCTAGGCTGTGGACATGAGCAAATCCTGCTCTGGTCTTCTGTCCGAGGTCCTCTCTGCAGTGCACAGAGTTGACTGAGTCAAAGGGACTTGCTCAAGTGCATGCTCTTCCCCAACTACACCATGTTTCAGGTACCAGGAAGCTGGCCCATGTTGCTGGTGTCTGCAACTCTTGGCCCAAGGGGTGGACAACGGGTGCCTGCTGACACGGCTGTAGATGGAGTCTGAGCATGTGGGCTAGGCTGACAAAGTGCACGTGCATCAGGCCTCTTGCCGGGCAGGTCAGAGATGGATAGTGGGAAGAGAAGAGGGCGGCTGAGAAGCAAGGGGTACTGCCTCTTCCATCAGGTGCCAGCATGGAACACCGTGGTAATTTTAAATTTGAGCCTGACTTCCAGTTCATTTTGAAGGTGTAAGTTTCAAGGAAAACAAATAGGAGGTATATTTAACAGTTTATTAGCTTAACTTGTATTTAAATATTTATGCAGATGGTAGGTATATAGGCCTCTAATTAAATCCTTCCAGGTCTCACAGGTGTTAGGTGCCAGCACACAGATTAGGAATACTGGAGGATCATATATACATATAAAATCATATATATAATCATATATATATCATAAATGTACTTACACTACACTCAATGCACAAAATATTAGCATTTAATCATTTAATGTTTTTCCAACAACTTATGTTTTTCCGTAACTCATATTTAATTAGATGACAAAAGATAGAAACTTTTAGCCTTCTGTTTAAAGGTGTGTGACTTATTTTCTTTAAGTAGTGTTAGAAATATATATTTCATCACTGTCTTCACATTCCCCTTTGATAATAATAGCAATCATGATAATAAATAATAAATAATGACTAACGTTTTTTGAGGAATATGCTACACAAGGAATTTTACATGTACAAGCTCATTTAACCCTCAAAGATCAAAGTGAAATAGGCATTAGTATTACTGTCCCTTAAGAAGTTAAATTAAGGTACAGAGGGGTAATTAATAGCTTGTTCAAATGTGCATAGCTAGAAGGTAGAGAAACCAGATATAAAAACCGAGGCAGACTGGCCTCCGAGTTCATGTTCTGTCTTTATCACGGTGCTGTTCTGCTTCTCTCAGATGGTATCTGTAGGTAGCCTGTATCCTGGAACATTATATCAGCATCCTTTCTGTGCCATCTTAGCACACAGAACTTCTTCCCCCTTAACCTTCCCCGAAGGATCAGGGGGATGAGCAGCACTGTGTCAGATTCATCCATCCAGCTACCTCTCTTGCAAATGCTGTGATATTATCTCCGTGCCATGCTGGATGGAAAGGATGTGGAGTTGTCCTACAGGCTTGTGTCCTTCCAGTCTACTCCAGGGCAATTACTTTGATGCTGCCAGGTCAGAATTTTCATACCTCTGCCACTCCACATATTCATGTCAGGACATCCACAGAGTAGAAACAAAGACACAGAGACTAGATCTCTCTTCATATCAATGCCTCTCTTTTCTGTTTTCTGTACTTTTCCAGGGATTCAATGATATGATGTCCATTTTCTTTATTTCTCTATCAATAAGCAGCATCCCCCTTTTTTCTTCTTTTTGATGTGATAAGTACCACCCCTCCCCTCTGAAAAATATATTTTTATAAATTATGGTTGAATACACACAATCTAAAATGTGCCATTTTAATTATTATTAAGTATTTAATACATTAGCATTAAGTATATTCACATTGTTGATCAACCAATCTTCAGAACTCTTGTTATCTCACAGAACTAAAACTCTATACAGATTAAACAATAATTTCCCATTTCTTCCTCTCCCTGGCAACTACCATTCTACTTTCTGTTTCTATGAATCCAATTACTCTAGATACTTTAAAGAAGTGGAAGCATACAGTGTTGTTCTCGTGACTGGCCTATTTCACTTAGAATAATGTTCTCAAGGTTCATGCATGTTGTAGCACATGGGAGAGTTCCTTTCCTTTTCAATGCCGAATAGTATTCCATTGTATTTTATAAAACTCAGTTTATCCATTCTTCTGTCAGCCAACACTTGGGTTGCTTCCACTTTTTGACTATTGTAAATAATAGTCAAGTTATTATAAATAATTGTAAATAACGCTGCTATAAACATGGGTATGCCACCTTTGAGTACTATATTATTTAAATGATGGTAAAGGAATATGATATACAAGGGGAGAATAAAACCCATGATCTATATTAGTTAACTATTTTCAAAATATTATTCCTTACATCTCATGTCCCATCTCCTTAGCACTCTGATCTCATAGCTCCTCAGAGCTTTGATTCCAGAGACATAGAAATAAGTTGTCAAAAATGTCCACTCAGTTTTCAAGGTTAATAGTGCATACGTGAGAAAGCATGGTATTCATCAATTCTTCCTACAGAGGAATACAATTTTAACATTAAAAACACAAGTCAACAGGAGAACTAACTACATTTAATGCTGGAGTCATTGTTTTATTCTTCTTTTAAAGCAGGAAATAATTGGGAATCCAACCCTAAGCAATCCTATCTCTTGAAAATATTGTTAGAAGAAAGCTATTGCTGAATCCAATCAAAACCTATTTTCTTTGCGATTCATATGACAGCTACAAAGTGAATGAAAACCTTCGAAAACACCTACGTGCATGCACTGCGAGAGCTCCACCGTGCCCCTCTTTCGATTTCCACATCTCTGCTTAGCTTGAAGCAATCATGGCCATTGGTGTGTCGAATATATGCCTTTCTTATCGAGAAGGAAAGAATGAAGGCTGCTGTATCAGTATAATAGTAAAATAAAGTAGCCGAACTCTCTCTTTTTTGAATAGAACATCCTTCTGTACATAGCATGTGTATTTTTATTTATAACTCATCTTTTACCATCAAAATCTTAATATAGCTGAATAAATTTTAAGAAGTTTTTGTTGTTTGGTTTTCATCAAGTTTGTTTCATATGTTTCATAAATTTCTGTTTACAGTGTAAAGATGCTTCGAGTCATCCTTGTTTTCTATTGTAAATTAGTCAAGATATTAGGTTTAAGTTGAAATTTTTTCAACTCCTAAATCACAGTTTCATAATTTGTTATGTTCTTAGCAAAGCATATTACATTTTTGGTGAATTTAAACTTCAAAAGAAAGAAAGAAATCACATGTTTTAACATGTGTTTCAAAGCATTACTGAATAGGCTAAAGGTGTGTGTGTGTGTGTGTGTGTGTGTGTGTGTGTGTGTGTGTTTCATCGTCCCCCTACAGTAATTTCCCACCACTCTCAGTTTACACTCTAAGCCTGGAATTGTGGCTATCATAGTTTTACCTGATCTGGCCCAGATTTACCTCCTTAATTTCATCTCCTGCCGTTGCCCTGGGGCCCACTCTTCTCCAGCCCCGCATGCTAAGCTCACTGCTATCACATCGGCATAAGCTGGGTGATTCTGCAGTGATATATTAACTCCAAAGTCTCAAACTCTTAAAACTTAAAGGCTTTGTCTTTTCATATCCATCATTTTTATTAAGGGGGCCCAGGGTAAGAGAAGACTCCGTGTCTTGAACATCATTAATTTCTGAAAGGGGAAAAAAAGAAACACGGTATGCTTTCAAGCTAACAAGTAAATGCGTCAGCCCGGAAGTGGAACACAGCATTTCCTTTCACAGTGTGTCAGCCAGAATTTGCCATACGACCCACCACAACACAGCTGTGTCATACAGCACACTGCTACTATGTGCCTGGGAGGGAGAAGCAGCAGAAATATTCAACAAAAACATGCATAACTATGCCCTGATGACTCTTTCTAAAACAGACTTTCCCTGAGGACTGTTTCATTTTATCCTTCACTTATTCCGATCTGAAATTATATCATATTTTTATTTGTTACTGGTTTTATGGACACAGACACACATAATATTATTTTTAATATGTGGAATGCTATATTTTATGTTATGTTCATTGACTCATTGATATATCCTGAGTGCCTAAATGAGTGTCTGGTACTGACCAGGCAGTCAATAAATATTAGCTGAATGGATTAATAAATGCAAATAGCAGGTTGGTGATTAACTGTTTAGATGACCTATAAATTTATATAGATTTGTATATTGGAATGTCAATTGCACAATATATGTTGCAAGGATGCAAATTTAGTTTTATACAGCATTTTAATATAAAGAAAACATTTATTTTTGAAGTTTCATAAAATCACTTGGCTCTTCCTTCTAAGGCTCCCTCTGCTGGTTATTCTGGGGCAGGGCAAAGATGAAACAGCCTAACAGTTTTAAAATTATCCAAAACTAAACAACAGATCGTTTAAATGTTAATTTGTTTTTTTGGAATTACCTGTTTTGCATTTCAGCTTCCTATTCCTCCCATTTTCTTTTCTAAGATGGCATTTGAATACCTGGTGGAGAGAGGTATGTCCTTGTATAAGGTGGCGGAGGGGACTTTAAATCTTCCCAATGTCCACTGGATCCTCCCTGGCCTCTTACAGTAGAGTAGATGAAGGGGTGTGCTTTCTGCGCTCCGACATGCTTTAAGGTAGATTCAATCCTCTCTGGCGACTGGGTTTAACATGCTAACACCAGAGACCTGGCTTCCCATCTTACCCCAATGATTGTGTGTGTTGTTGGAAACAGCTGCATTACAGCACCTCTCTCTCCCTTCAACGTACTGACTTTCCAGGTCCCTGGGAGTGCAGGAGTTGATGCTACTAACCTGATGTGCTCAGACTCCTTATCTATCTGGATGTTAATAAACAGCCTCCATCCTTTAAAGAGAGTAGCGAGGGTATCAAGTACACTTAAATCTCTCCTTTTTAACTCTTACTCTCCACAACATCTGCTTGGATAGGATTGGACCTTCTCTTCCTCAAGACCTGTCTTTCCTCTCTTCTAGGACTATGAGTCTCACGACCTCGTAGTGATCATGTTGGAAGGTACATGCTATGGAAGGAACTCTACTGTATGTGTTCTCTAGTCATCGCTTTTGATTGGGAAGCTTTTGGTTGGGAAGCCAAATGAAAAATTAGAGGTAGAGATGTATAGGATTCAGTAATATTTGCGCAATATCAAAAGTATGCCAGTATTTATAAAACTTGTAAAAAAAACTCATTTTCTGAAGAATTTAGTATGCTTTCAAAAACAATTGTTATGTAAGAAAAAAATATAAGAGACTCTGTTAATGTTCCTGAAATCAGGTAACCTGTGAAGGGCATTACGTTTTTTAGCTCCATCCTAGTTTTATGTTGTAAATTATAAGATGATCCGTCCTCTCACGGCATTTCTCGCACTTCTATTTTGACTCCAGTATTACAGAGGCTGGCTTTAATTTCAGCTACAAAGGGGCTTAAGCTATATTTTATTTTGCATGTGTTAGGTATGATAGGCAAGCCTTTGAAACTTATAATAAAATGTATATCCACAGCATGACAGTCCATGGCATGAAGGCACGCTCACTTCTCCGCTCAATAAAGAAGCTTCTCTAAATATGAGCTTTTTATTTTTATAGAAAGATCTTAAGCCCCCTTAATGTCATTCACTCATCCATTCATTCAGTCATTCTAGAAATACACGCTGAGAGCCTGCTATGGGCCACACACTGTTGTCAGGTCAGAGCAATACAACACTGAGCAAAATTACAAAACCTTTGCTCCTAAGAAGTTTACTCTCATTTGCTTCCTCCCCTTTGTGACTGTCCCATTTTCAGTCTTAACTAAACTTGCTGATATAACTGTAGACTCACTGTACATGGTGGGTAAGAACACAGGCCTGCGAGTCAGTTAAGTCCGGTTCAAAAAGGCTCACTTACTAGTTGTGCAACTTTAAACAAAATAATTAACCTCTGTAATCCTTAGTTCCTTATTTATAAAAAGATGATAATAATCCATGTGCCCAGAGCTGCGAAAAATTATTAAGTGAAAAGCATTAACACAATATTTAATCCATAGTAAGACATAAGGATTTGATACATATTCGCTTTTACCATCATCATCATCATCATCATCACCGTCTCGTCACTGTCACATTGTCACCAAGTCTACTTCCCTGCCTACTGTCCTTCTTCCTTAAAACTATTGGGATGTTATTATTTATCTAGAGTGGTTTTAAGGAGGCAAATGAACAGGAAATGCAAGCTTCAGAATCATAGGAAAATGGTAAGGAAATACAAGACAATCTTTGTAAATCTGTGTTTTAATACCTACTTCACTTCCCAAATGCCATTTTGCCATCCCTGGAGGAACAGATAACTCTGCATCTACAACCTTGGTGTTAATATTCCATTTTACTTTCCATTGGTGTATTTTAAATAAAGCCTTCATTGTTCTTGTGAGGTTAGGTGCTGTTAACAATTACCTCTATTATGTTGACAAAGAAATGATACAGATATAGAAATAGGAGCTTGCCTTTTGAATTATTTGGAACTTATTTCTAGCTGCAATTATTACCAAAATCCTCTTTAAAAACTGATTTTCTTCAAGGATCAAAAACTGTCTAGTTGACAAAATTCAACACATCAATGAAATAAAGTCAAGAAACAGAAATGAAAACAAAAACAAAAACAAAAACAAAAACAAATTGCCTGAATTGAAGACTCTGCAAAATATACAAAAATAGCACAACCAAACCTTTTTCTCATTGGCTACCCTTCTGCTTCCCAGATACAATTTATTCTTCCCAAACCAGCATAATCATAACTATATAATGGGGATGAATACAGAGTGGCAGGGTTATTCACTCCTGCATGATTTCTATAGACAATCATGGTTTCACATACATTTCATGAATTGTCAAATTTTTAAGAATTTTAACTTTTCAATTCCTTTGAGAACTCACATAAAACTGCACTATGAAATCAGCTTTATATACTTGCATTTTTACTTCTCTACTGTCAGTGTATATTTATAAATGACATTATATGTTTGGACAGAGACAGCCTCAGAACGGCATCATGTTAACAAAGGCAGAACTCCAAGCTGGACCTTTGGGTAACAGTCCTAATTACTACTATTGCGGCAAATCTCCGAGGATGTGTAGCGCAGTGCCTAAAAGCCCACAGACCTTCATCCTTAAGTGACATTTTAGCACATTAATTAACTTCTAAAAGCCTCTGTTTCCTCATGATTCAAGGGAAATACTTGTACCTACTTCATAGTTTTGTAGCATTGGATGAGCTAATGAATATCTTATGTTGTGCTCGGTGAACTGCAAGTGCTCAGTTTTCTCGTCTGTAAAATGAGAGCTTTGGATAATTCTGCAGTCTCTTCTGGAACGAACATATTATGAGCTATTTCATTTCTTTTATCGTCCCCCTATTCTCATGAGTGGGGCTCGGCGTCGGCTGCAAGGTTTGTAATTGGTTTTCAAGTTCCCCTTCAAGGGACTTCAAACATTTATTATTTGGTCCATTAAAGAATAACTGAGTTTTGGGCTTCCCTTCACCCTCCTCCCTTAACCAGGTATGGGGGATGAGCAATGGTTGTTTAACTTAATTGAAAGACAATTTCTCAGCATTATATTTCTCTTTCTTTGGCTTTCAGTTGAATTAGGCCTATCAGGAAGCTACCCTATTATGGTCAGTTGGCCTGAGAATATAGTATTTATTCAAACTCAATTTTCCAATGAAATAAAGTAATAAATGCCCTTTAAGCCACTTGAGAGTAAATATAGATATTCAAAGCATCGCTAGATTGCAAGTAGTGTGACTATGTATAAAAAAAAAAGTTGCACTGGTGATTCTGAAATCCTTAACCTCTACCTTGTTTATTAATTCATGAAAGAGAATCTTCCTTTTCTAAAATAGGATCATCTTGATAAGTTTCACTATGGGTACCGTAAGGATATTTCAACTAAAAAATGCTTTGGAAATGCATTTCTTTTCATTTTCGGCTTTCCAATGAAGCAGGAATAAAAAATAACAAGGCACTAGGTATTATGTAAATAGGTCCCTTAGCTAGAATGATTAGGGGAAAAAGTAAGCTTGAACAACGTGAAAGCCAAATTATCCTTGAAATCTATGTCACTATGAAAAATGCATGTAGCTCAAAAGTAACCAAGTCATCAACAGAATTTGCAAAACCATATAAATATATGAATTTATGTTATAGAAGATGATAATTTAAACTGAGTTTGGCTCTCAGTTTCCAAGCATGTCATTAAATAGCTAGAATTAGCCCAAGGAGCCTTAAAAATACTGTGTCTCAAGGGGCAAACCTAAGGTTGTCAATCGTGGTGTGGACTGGGTGGTGCTGCTAGACGTGTCTTCTCTGTACCAGGCACCATCTGAGCAGGCTTTCACGACACCGTCTTTGCGTTTAGCCTACAGGGTGGGAGGTGATAAACGCCATCAACCAATCATGTATAAAACGAATAGGGGTGCTCTTGTTCCTGTTGCCACGTCAGGAGGTGGAGATGTGAGGAGGAAGGAAGAGGCTTCATGAGACCTACTGTGATTTTAATTGAGAATCACCAGCTGACTGAAGCAGAGCTTAACGTGTGAGCAGTTTACCAAGCAATTACCAAGAAGTTAACTATGAAATTTGAAAGCCAAGGCTAGTGAAACTGTAGAAAAATCATTCCCAGCCAGGAGCAATTTTGTTTCAGGGACCTTTGGTTGGAGGAGAGGTTGGGGGGGGGGGTTGCTACTGGCATCTTGTGGGTAGAGACCAAAGATGCTACACAGATGAAAAAGCACAAAAAGCCCCTGTCCCCCACATATTAAATAATTATCCAGCTCAAAATGGCAAAGGTGCCACTGTTGTAAAACTCTGCAGTGGAATCGTGTGGTATTAAACATAGTGGAATGGGTATGGTGGTATATAGGAAGAAGGAACTGTATTTACTACTTATATGTTGTATGTTTCTTTGGATTTATTGCTATGAAAAAAAATTTTTTTGAAGTGAGAAAGATCACTCAAATCAACTAGTAGACAGTTACAGGCATATGTCCCAGACAGGAACTTTACTGATAAAAGCAGAAGAATCAATTACTTGAATTATAACTGTGAGCGCTACTATTGAGTTTCTAGAGTTGTTGCTGTGAGCTGCTTTTGTCTACAACTCTGCAGGCCCCTTCCCCCAATAGCCCGTCACTCGTGTCCACAGTGCAGATATTTGTTTTGGCTATTTTCTTCCGTAAGCTTGACTTTGTCAGGCCCTGCAGACCATCGTGGATCTTTTGATTTCTCTTTTTTTGCACTAGAAAATTGCACTAGAAAAGAATGCTTACTTTTATGTTTCAGTTGCTCAGAATTTACAATTTATCTTTTCTCCCTTTTATCACCTAATATGTCTTTTAATTTTCAATACCTAGGGAAGCTAGCTAAAATTCCTACAACTATTTTCTTCTCAATAAGGTTAAACATCTGTGATGTAGTTGGTGCAAAAAAAAAAAAAGAAAGAAAAAAAATTGCTTCAGTGGATGCTAAGAGGAATCTATAGATGATATTGGCCTGTAGTTTTCTTTCTTGTGTCTTTTTCTGGTTTTGGGATTAGGATGATGCTGGGCTCATAAAAAGAGTTTGGGAGATTTCCCTCTTCTTGGATTTTTTTTTTTTGAATAGTCTGAGAAGGACAGGCATTAGCTCTTCCTTAAATGTTTAGTAAAATTCTCCTGTGAAACCATCTGGTCCAGGGCTTTTGTGTGCCTGGAGTTTTTTGATTACTGCTTCAGTTTCACCGGCTGTTATTGGTCTGTTCAGGCTTTCTGCTGCTTCTTCATTCAGTTTTGGAAGATTATATTTTTCCAGGAATTTGTCCATTTCACCCACATTTTCAAATTTCTTGGCATATAGTTGTTCGTAGTAATTTCTTTCAATCCTTTGTATTTCTGTGGAATCAGTTGTAATTTCTCCTTTTTCATTTCTGATTTTATTTATTTGCACCCTCTCCCTTTTTTTCTTGATTAGTCTGCTTAAAGGCTTGTTGATTTTGTTTACCTTTTCAAAGAACCTGCTCCTGGATTTACTGATCCTTTGAATTGTCCTTTTAGTCTCTGTGTTGTTTAATTCTGCTCTGATCTTGGTTATTTCCTTCCTTCTTGCCCTGGGCTTTATTCATTGTTCTTTCTCTAGTTCTTTTAGCTGTAGTGTTAGATTGTGTATTTGAAATGTTTCTGTCTTTTTTATGTAGGCCTGTATTGCTATGAACTTTCTTCTCAGGACTGCCTTTGCTGTGTCCCATAGGTTTTGGACTGTTGTATGTTCATTTTCATTTGTTTCCAGAAACTTTTTGATTTCTTCTTTGATCTCATTATTGACCCATTCGTTGTTTAATAGAATGCTATTCAGTCTCCATGAGTTTGAATGTTTTTGAGTTTTTCCTTGAGGCTGGTTTCTAGTTTTAAGCCTTTGTGCTCTGAGAAAATGTTTGATATGACTTCAGTTTTCTTAAACTTGTTGAGGTGTGTTCTGTGTCCTATCATGTGGCCTATCTTTGAAAACTTTCCATATGCATTTGAAAAGAACATGTAGTTTGCTTCTTTGGGATGAAAGGTTCTATTTTTATCAGTTAAGTCTATTTGATCTAATGTGTCATTCAGTTCCACAATATCCATGTTGATATTTTATTTGGATGATCTATCCGTCATTGACAGTGGGGTATTAAAATCTCCTACTATAAGTATGTTGCTGTCTATATCTTTCTTGAAGTCCTCCAGGATTTCCCTTATATATTTGGGTGCTCCTAAAAAATAGACAGGCAGAGGCTACGAATAGTATAGGAAACTGAGTAGTCAGAGACCTGTTATGTACAACCCACAGACATGAACAAGAGGTGTGGGGGTGATGGGATGGGGTGCAGGAAGGAGGGGAGAAAAAAATGAGACAACCGTAAGAGCATAATCAATAAGATATACCCCCAAAAGAGAGAAATCTATAGATAATTTATAATAAATGAATGTAGGAAGACCTAGGTTTGTTATTTAAAATAAAAGTAAAGGGAGTATAAAGTAGCATAGAAACAAGTTTTAGGTAGAGGGGAATTTAGACCTGAGATAGCTTAACACTTCCTAGTAGTAGAGACATTTACAGATGAAAAGAGCTGCAGAGGATAAATAGACATGCAGTATCTTTCTCCTCTTCCCTCTAACCAAGTTCAAGTGGGAGGTCTGGGAAAATAAATAACTAAGGCTGAGAAGCCATAAGCTGAACAGCATGAAAGTAGTTTAAGGACTGTCTGGTGCCCAACCCAGCCTGAGGCTTGTAGAAACCTTTGTGATTTCTGAGGCAAAACTGTGCTGAGCACATTACAAAGAGCAAAGGGTGCTAGTTGCGTTTGTGTTAAGTACCTATTGGAAGAATTAAAGGTTAACCTCTGTTAAAAAGACAAACTGTAGTAAAAGTTTCTTTTTAAGCCATTTACATTTCTACTTTAACATAAAAGGTGATGCTTCATTCCAAGGCCCCCTCCCCCGCCCCCACCCACCACCTTTCAGGAAAGCTTGCATAAAAAGCAGAAGAGAGGGCCTAAAATGCAGGGGGGAAATAGGCAAATTGAATTTATTGCACAGCATTATATATCTTAGGCATTGAGCTCCATGTTTTCTCCAGTTATTTAACCAGTGTCTTTCAGCACCAAAGCCGCCAGTCTTTGCTCTGCTTTGTGGTGCTGGGGACAGGAGCACTGGAGGGAGCGTTCTAGCAGTGGGAGAAGGAACTTGATTCTTCCTGTTTTCTTGCTCTTCCTGGCAGCATGGTTTCTGCAAGAGCCAGTTCGTTCCAGTTCCTATTTTTTCTGGGATCCCAAAACAGCTGGGCAGTGCCTCCCCCTCGGAGGCCTGAGTCCCACTGCGTGTGGTGCGCCCTCCGCTCTTCCAGGTTCTAAAATGATCCAGCTCTTCTCTCTCTGACTCCAGTGCTTAGAGGTGGTAGCAGTTTCCTGCAGTTAGGGTTTCTGTGTTGTTTGTTTCCTTTTCACCTGCTCAGTTCCCTAACCCCTTTTAAAACAATTCCTTACACTAAATTCTTTGTTAAAATGACTGTCACAGTTCCATTTTCCTGATTAGCTCCTAAGTGATACCACTCTTTGCATATATGGTACCCATTTTACAAAGGGTTAAACTGAGGTTCAAATGGGCTCAGTGCCTCGCCCAATGTTTCAAGCTAGCAGGAGGCACAAGTAGAATGTGCACACAGAACCGTAAGCCCTTGTTGTTGCTAATATTCCAGGACATGGGAGGAAAACTATAAGAGGTGTGTGTTGCCAAATTTTAAGAATTTTAAACAATAATTTAAATAATTTTAGAGAATAATTTAGGAATAAAGTTATCTATTATCTATTTATAGAGTTGATTAATCAGAATTCTTATGTCTTTATACACATATATTTTTAAATACATACATTCTTTATATATATGCCTGTTTATGTGTATATTCTTTTTGTTAGCTTCCTTCCAAATCTCCACTACTATGATAGACAAAAGATGATTAAAAATGGCATAAATCTATAAGAAGGAAAGACAATGAGAGCACGCTGAAAATTCTAAGAAAATCGTGGAAGTTCGAAAGAAGGTGAATAAGTGAGAAGAGATTAAGCAGAACAGGAGAAAAATAACCTGAGTGCTGTGGGGAGGCCTTAAAGCAGACTGGCCCATGCCTCAGGCCATCAGAGAAGTTCAAAACCCGGAAGCACTAGGTTTCCAAAACATGGTTCTGAAACAGCAGAACTTGTGGAAACTCTTTGATCTCCAGAACCCTTCCTCGCAACTTACAGCCCAGCGGTTCCATCTCTTACAACCAAATAGAAGGATTATGCCTTAAAAAAGAAGTCAGGTTTTGATGAGACATCTCACTGTGGGCCTTAAGGAGAGAGTAGTTAGGATGGAAGGATGGTAGAAAATTGGGACCTGTACGGTTAGAAGTGAATGATGGGGAGGGACTTGTAGGGGCAACAGTGATTAGTTTATGGAACAAGATTTTGGAAGGGATGGGATTTAGAGAAAAGGAAGTACTGGCATTCTGTAGGAGAGATTTATTTTTACATGTGAAAAAAGCAAAGATTGATGAAGGTATTTGGACAGGTGCATTGAGAGACACTATATCTAAGAACTTACGTATTGAGGAGACAAGAATGAGACGAAAGATTTGGGAGGAGAAATACAAATCCGAACCACCTCTCTTGGGGATCAAAATGGGAGCATCTCCCTCTCCTTCCTTCCTACCATATATTGTTGTTATCTTAAATTAAAAAATGATAGTTTGAATTCACATAATACAAGTCAAAACTTGTGGTCCATGTTTCAAATTTAACCCCAAATTATGTGAGTTTTTTAATAGTTGGTTGCCAACATTTTGAAATTTAGTAACTTTTGTTTTAAAACTAATCCCATTTGAGGTGTTCTTCTTGAAAGACTGAATGATCCTAACAGTGCTGGACCTCCATAGCAGAGTACAGCCAACTGATGGGAACTTTCTTTGGATAGAGTATGTTTTCAATAGTGCCTGTCTCTAATTTATGTTACCTTCCTGACGTGGTAGTCATCTGAGTTTGACATCTCCAATAAAGTACCTGCCTTTTGAGTATCACCAAGTCACCTATGCAAAATTGAGGTGTGGTTATTATCTGTATTTTCCCGAAAAAGAGTGTAAGACATCACAAGAACCCCACCCCACTACTCTTACCCATAAGTTGAAGGCAGCAGATGAACTGAACTGACATTTTAAAGATGAGTCATTATTAGATTATCAGTAAGTACATCTGTACCTTCCAGGGCCATCCAAATCCATTCTCATAAACTTGTCTGACAAAGTAAAATTGCTGTCTCAAGAGTCTCCTGTGGTATATGCTAAAGATCAACTCATACTGAGATACCTGACCCATCCAGATTTATTTATAAATGGTAATTTATCAGATTAGAGCTTCTGACATATGGTTTGATTTGGCACAGATTGATTATGAAATACAAATCCAAGCAGACTCCTTACTTCTTTTATTTGTATAAGTATTATTATAGGAGTATCAGTTAATGCTCATTCTGTTTTCAAGAAATCTTATATGTGACTCAATAAAAATTTGCAATTCATTTCCATTGAACTGTCCTACGAATATCAATGTCCTAAGAATCATTGATTAAGTATGCTGTATGATCACAAGAAAAGAGTAAATTATGAAAAGTCTAGCTGTATTCTTAAAAATGTTTAATTGGTAAAATCACTTCACTCAAATATGATTAAGAGCTAACTGTTAACTGAGGACTAAGATATGACCATGACAGAACCTGTACCAGGGTAACAACTCCTTTCTAAAAGATGGCTTCCCATTAATTAGAAGGACTTTTCCCTAACATGTAGCTCTCTTGGTCTTTTTTATGCAATGAATGTCTGGCATATGGATCTCAATTTTAGGTCATTTTCTTTTCTAATGCAATTACTTCAGTCCTAGGAGGAAGCTCATAGGGTTTGGTTTTCTTGTGTAGTTTCTCTTCCCTTCTCTTCATAATTTCCCTGAAGTGATTTTTTTCCTCTAACTCTTTATCTTCCCGTTCTTCGGCCTCACATACTGCATCTTCTTCCTGTTGGATCTTTAGCTCTTCCTGCCACTGTTACAGAGAAAAGGTGTCACTTACATATGATTTTGCATGGAAAAATTAATTTGACTTCTTAAATGCAAATTCTTATTTTAAATTATCCTCATTTTTTCTCACAGATATTCTTTAGGAGTTTATACTCTACTACACTGGAAAAATATATGTTATCTATCAGAAAGTGTACACTCCCACAAAAAAATAAAACAAAACCAGAATTCCCTCTTAACAATTTAATTAATCATAAACCATTCAAAAGAAGAGATAATAAGGTTTATATTTCTATATACCAAATGAATTTCCTTTCTTCATTAACATTGGTATTTACATGAGAGCATGGAATCATGAAATAAAAATCAAGCCAAAGCAAAATGAAAAACCAAATTAAAGTGAAAGGCAGAAATTGTGATACTATTACATGTGAGGTCAAAAATGCAATTAATCAGATAATAAATGCTGATTTTGCAGCAGACCACTAAAAATATCTAAGAGATTAATTGCAAATGAGCATGTTAAGTCATAACAGTAACAGCATATCTGGAGGCAAGGCCCCCAGGAATAAGAAGTTGGATAACAATGGCCTTTCAACCAGGTATCATCAGGAAGAAGTTTTTTCCTTTTTAATATTTTTTTTAAAGGAATAGGTAAAGAGAGGTAGTAAACACTTTTTAGGCTGGGTAAAAAGTTCAAGGCAGAATGACTCCTGGCATGAAATGTGGGAATTCCTAAAGCTACTACCTACATTGCTTGTTTTGTCTTTCACTAATACATATGAGGGAGGACACCCCAAAAGTGGAATTATCTTCTGGAGGGCAGGCCTCATGTAGTACAGGCTTCTCATACTAGGTGAGCGTTCTAGGAACCCATCTGTATCAATGTACCAGCTGGCGTTGTGAGAGGCTGCATTCAGCTTCAGTGAATTTTGTTGAAGGCCCTTTCAACATGTTTGTCCATTTCATAATGGGTGATTTACGAATGTGCCTGCCTACACCGTGCTGAGTGTTCAGCAGTTTTTGACCCAAAATGGCATGCCCCTCATGCCCACCCTTCCCATTCACCTGATCTCACCCCGAGCGACTTTTTTGTTTGTTTGTTTCCCCAGATGTAAAAATGTCCTAAAAGGGAGACGTTTTGCCAATGTGGGAGAAGTGTAACCAAAAACAGCAGAAGCACTAAAAGGCATCAAAATCAACAAGTTCGAAAACTGTTTGAACAGTGGAAAAATGCCTTGCTAGGTATATTGCATCGAATGGAGAGTACTCAGAAGGTGAATGAAATTTAAACATGTAAGAAGAAATACAAAACTTTATCAACTAAGTTATAAATGACTATATACCAGTGTTCCGAATTATAACTATTATTCGTCATCT
Organism: Mormoops blainvillei; assembly: GCA_004026545.1. Lineage (NCBI taxonomy): Eukaryota > Metazoa > Chordata > Mammalia > Chiroptera > Mormoopidae > Mormoops > Mormoops blainvillei. The sequence goes on along the minus strand of PVJD01004081.1, from coordinate 118,021 downwards.
GGGGTATATAGTTATGAACAAGGAGGATCAAACCTCAAAATCCATAACATCACTTAGCCTTCCAAAAGCAATAAAGTTTTTAAAAATGTCAACATACTCAGAGTGAATATTTTTAAAAAGCATAATAAAATCATATCTACTTTTAAATTCCAGTTAAAATTTTAAGACATAGGAAATAAAAATATTACTCATACTTATCTTGAGACTATTCCTATATATAGTTATTACTCATATAATTTCATTTATTAGAAACTATTTTTGCATGAAATATCCAGAAAATTGAGGCAAAACATCCTGAACATTTAGGCACAGGCCCACATTCATGCTTTGGCTTATTTTACAAATTTTGTGATACCTGTGACATAATTATTTTCTCATGTAATAAACAAAGCCATAAAATTGTTTCATAAGACTACTGATTTTATGTTATAGCATAAAAGTAGTAGTTGGTGAAATAAGACAGTATCTATAAACAAAGATAACTAATCTACTTATACAAGAGATTTCAATGTACCTCATGGCCGTGATCTTTACATTGTGAAAAATCAATAGAAGATTCATTCTGAAGAACTCTCAGTAAAATAGAACAGTTGGGTTTCCCAAACAGCATGTATAAAAACAGGAATGTGGTACATCACTCATGTCCGGGAGGCTGCTCTTCCCCCTTGCCCCCCTTGTTAGACTTGTCAGTGCGGGAATTCACAATAATATTATAATCTTTCATTTTGTTAGCCCAGAAAAAATATATATACTTTTCTTTCACATCTTTGTCTCTGTTGATCTCGATACGCTCTATTTGGATAAACCATTGTCTTGTCTTCACTTTTATCTGCCAACATTATTATTGATGTGGCAGTAAGGAAGATGCAGGTTTGCTTAAAATTGATGAAAAATAGAAGCACCATGTACTACTTTATGCAAACAGTTTGCTCAGGGATTCAGCCGTCACGCTATGGGACGCCAGCAGCGTCTTAATATCTGCTGAGCAATTAAGTGTCTGCCTTGTTGTGGCCACTCAGTAAAACTCAGCTGACGTAACAGGACAATTAAACCGGTAGCTGTGTTTTTGTTTCTTGTCGGTCCTACAGATTCTACTTCCCCATCCCCATTTCCATTCAGGCTAGGGATTATAAACCAGTAAACTGAGCAATGAAGGAAAATTAAAAAGAAAGGTGAGTTTAGAGTCCAGAGATTTGGTATGCACACAGTCATTTACTAACTTCAAAACCTTGGGCAAATAACTGAAATGTAAACCACCATTCTTATTGGTAAATATTTTATGCAGTTGTTGTGGGAATTAAAGTAACTAAGAACATTTTGTAAAATGTAAAATATTATGTGCAAAACATTACTGCTATAGCTATCTGAAAGGAAATGGCATACACATGGATACTTTGTTAAATGAGATATTCAAAGAAACTTCCATAAACCTTCGCAAATCAATATCACAAACTACTATTTGATTCAGCTAGCATGTATCAAACTTATTTTCATAAAGGATTCCTTTACCCTTCTATAACTACACTCTAAACAGATTCATGGTGGTGATGAATTACATAATCCTTATACCTTTGGAAAGTGGAAAAGATGATAGTTTTTAGGGTCCATTTCCTAGCCTTGTCTTCCAAACCTCCTCTCTATCATCAAAATAATGTCGTCTGTCTCTTCAACTCACCATAGGCAGATGAGTTTAATCATAAAGTGATTAAGATCTTTCTAATCTTTCAAGGGTATAAATAGTCACCAAAAACTGAGTCAAAAGATTTTTGTTCTGTTATTAAAACTATACTATATGTGTATATACATGTTGGCAGTTTGCTATCTCTTATAATCTATTCTAGAAAATTTAGTTGAGTGAATGGTAAAATATGGATGCTATAATTTATGAACCATTAAGAATTTTTATAATACTCTGTACATGCGATATATTGGTTTAGTGAAACCTCGATTATTGAATTAAAATATACTACAGCTCTCATTTTTTTGTTTCCATGGTATCATTAAGCCTCCAAATCCTAATTCTTGCAACTATTGCTAGAGTGGCTTAAATATTAGCTATATGATAAATTACAATTCAGTGGGATCAGTAAAGGAAATAATCCTTTATTACTTCTCAAAAGATCACTAATTAAATGGGATGCCAAAAAAAAAATCATGAGAGAACCCTAAAGATTTTGGAATACTACACAGAAGAAAGAAAAAAGGAGCTCCTACCTTTTACGTCAACATGGATGGAATTGCAGAGTATTATGCTAAGTGAAATAAACCAGTTGGTGAAGGACAAATACCATATGATCTCACCTATAAGAGGAACCTAATGAAAGAAAATAAGCTAACAAGCAAAATAGAACCAGAGGCATGGAAACATGGAACAGACAGTGACCAAGGGGAGAGGGGAGAGAGATAATGGTGGAAAGGAGGGGAAGGGACTAGTCAAATGTACAAATGTATAAATAGTCAAATGTATAAATGACCCACAGACATGGACAACAGTGTGGGGATTGACTGTGGGAGCAGGGGGTGGGCTGGGCAGATGAAGGCAAAGGGGAAAAAAATGAGACAACTCTAATAGACTATCAATAACAAATATTAAAAAGCACTAAAATTGATCAATGAATTCAGTAAAGTAGAAGGATACAAAATAACTATCCAGACAGTAGTTGCATTTTTATACACCAATAATAAACTATAAGAAAGGGAAAGTAAGAAAACAGTCCCATTTACAACTGCATAAAAAAAACAACTAGGAATAAATTTAACCAAGTACACCTGTACTTGTAAAATTATAAGACAATGAAGAAAGAAATTGAAGAAGATACAAGTAAGTGACAGCATATATCATGTTTATGGATAGAAAGAATCAAAAGCATTAAAATATCTATACTACTCAAAGCAATCTTAGATTCAATGCAATTGCTATCAAGATACCAATGATGAACTTGACAGAACTAGAACAAATATTCCAAACATTTATATGGAACCACCAAAGACCCCAAAGAGCAACAGCAATCTTGAGATAGAAGAACGAAGTTGGAGGAATCATACTACCTGATATCAAACTACACTATAAGACCATAGTAATCAAAACAGCATGGTATGGGCACAAAACCAGACATACAGAGGAAGGAACAGAATAGAGAGCCCGAAATCAATCCACACCTTTATGGTCAATTGATATTTGACAAAGGAGGCAAAAGCATACAATGGGGTAATGATAGTCTATTCAATAAATGGTGTTGGGAAAATCAGACAGGGAGTGCAAAGAAATGAAACTAGACCACTTTCTTAATACCATACACAAGAATAAACTTAAAATGGAATAAAAACTTAAATGTTAGATTTGAAATCATAAAAATAATAGAAGAAAACATAGTAAAATCTCAGACATTTCTTGTAGCTTTATTTTTCTGAAATATCTCAGGCAAGGAAAAAAAAGAAAAAAATAAACAAATGGGATTACATTAAACTAAAAAGTTTTTGCACAGCAAAGGAACACATCCACAAGATGATAAGACAGCCCAGTGAATGGGAGAACATATTTACCAATGATGCATTTTATAAAGGGTTAATACACAAAATTTGTAAAGAACTTATAAAACTCAATGTCAAAACAACAAACAATCCAATTAAAAGGTGGACAAAGGACATGAATAGACACTTGTCCAAAGAGGACATACAAATAGCCAATGGACATCTGAAAAGATGGTCAACATCATGAATCATCAGAGAAATGTAAATTAAAACCAGAATGAGTTATCACCTTACTCCTGTCAGAATGGCTATCATCAATAAATGAACAACAGGTGCTGGTGAGGATGTGGAGAAAAGGGAACCCTAGTGCACTGTTGGTGGGAGTACAGATTGGTGCAGCCACTGTGGAAAGCAGTATATAGTTACCTGAAAAGTTTAAAAATAGAACTGCCTTTGGATCCAGCAATTTCACTTCTTGGAATATTTCTGAAGAAACCCAAAACACCAATTCAAAAGAATACATGTACCTCTATGTTCATTGCAGCATTATTTACAAGAGCCAAGAATTGGAAGCAACGCAAGTGCGCATCAGTAGATGAGTGGATAAAAAGCTGTGGTACATTTACACAGTGGAATACTGCTCAGCCATAAAAGAGAAGGAATTCCTACCTTTTGTGACAACATAAATGGACCTGGACAGTATTATCCTAAGTGAAATAAGTGAGTCAGAGAAAGATAAATACCATATGATTTCACTTATATGTGGAATAAACAAAATAAACTAACAAAAAAAATAGAAACAGGCTCATGGATACAGAGAACAGATTGAGAGCTGTCAAAGGGGTAGGGGTTGGGGGTTGAGTTAGAAGTGTGACAGGAATAAGCAAAGGAGAAAAAAAGACTGATGGACACAGACAATAGCATGGTGAATGTCAGAGGGAAAGGGTGGCAGCAGGAATGAGGGAAGGGGTCTTGACTTGGGATGGTAAACACACTATACAATACACAGATGATACGTTATAAAATTGTGCACTTGAAACCTATGTAATTTCATTAACCAATGTCACCCCCAATAAATTCAATAAAATAAAAAAAAAAATAAACTGGGAATATAAATAAACTCTGAAAGATGATACTAAAGTACTAGATATAAAATTAAACACATTCTGTATCTTATTGAATCCATACTATACTCAAAGGAAAAAAAAAATGAGTACTTTCTCTCCTACTCCAATTCTACTCCTGAAAAGAAAGAATCATAAAATGATTTGTCAAGAAATCATCAACTAAATATAGCTCAGTGGTTTAAAGTATCTTAAGTGAATAGTCTTGTATTTCCATAGCTTTTTAAATTCATATCAGGAACAAAGTGATTAAAGTCTTTCTAATATTTCAAGGGTAAAGAATGGTCACTGAAAATTGAGTCCAAAGTTTTTTTTTGAGTCAAAAGATTTTTGTTCCATTATTAAAACTACACTATAGAAGAAACCAGTGTTCAATATCAGATTCTTGTCAAAAGAGATCAGTACTAATTAAGGAAACATGATAAGACCAGTCTTTTAAATGACAGATGCCAAATTTTCTGTAACCCAATAAAGGCATTGATATGTATAGGTAGTACAGTGAGATATAATTAGGTTTAGCAATGCTCAATAATGGCTCTACTTTTAAGTTCCATGAGTCAATATTAAAGTCTCAGAACTACACATTCTAATTCAAAATACCATAAAAAACCAAAGCTTTTGCCAGTAATTTAAGAAAGTTAATCTTACGTGATGGTCAATGATTCTTGCCAATTCTTCATCTTGCCTGGTGAAAAAATCTGGGTATGGAAACATGGGGAGCTGTGACACAGAAGGATGTTTCCTTCAAAAGAGTATAAGAACAGATCCAATATTAGGTACAGGTATTCCTCCTCCCAGGAATATATAGCTTTGTGAGTCACAATTCATTATTAAGCATTTTGATCCTACATTGGTAACATAAAGTACTTACTCTATATAGACTACTGTACATTAGCTTTTGGTTTTGCTAAGCCATTAGGGTTACTAACACTGACGTTTTGGAGGGTAGGGCATGACATATAGAGTGAGAACTAGAAAATAATTAAAAGGCAATCTTCTCTTAGGAGATGGTCAGTAGCAAATGAGATGCAAGGATATGAAGGGCTTAAGGAAACTTGAAGTTGATTATACCCAGTGGGGAAATGAAAGTGTGCATCACTATCCATAGCCCCATGACCCTGGAATTTTTGGTGGAAGTCTAAGAATTTGATCTAAGGTATACCAAAAGACAAAAAACAAAACAAAACAAAAACAAACACTGCTGCGACTTCAGTACTTCTCTAAGCTCTTTGTATTACTAAGGGTGGAATGGTGACAGAGGCTTTGCAGCAGCTCAGTGAAAGTGTTGACAGTGCGAAGTGGGCCCTACACTATTGGAGATTTAGTGTTAACCTGTTCCCACAATAATTGTATTACTAAAGTTATTATGAAGTAATTACTGTGAGTCCAGAAATAAGTAAAGCAACACAATGGTGGTAAAGAACATGGTTTCGAAGGAGACAAAGTGGGTCTAAAGGAAAAGCTGTTAGGAAAGAACCTAAGGAGTGACATAACCGGTGAAAATTTTCCAAATTCAAAAAAGTCTGGTAAATTTGTGTGACTGAAATGTATGTCTACATGTATTTTTCAAGTTTCTGCCCATATGGAGCTCTATATTTCTGATAACTTATGTTTTCCTCTTATTACCAGGGCCTCTTGCTTTATGCTATACTAAATGCTTCTCAAGTCTTTTCCTTTATCTGCTTCTCCACCATCATTTCCCTAATTTAAGCCATCATCTCTCACCTGGACTTTGCCCTCCTTTTTGGAATCTCTGCATCCACCACATCCTGCCCTCTGCTCCCCCTTCATCTCTGTTACAGGGCTGCTTAAAGTCTACCTACCCTTCAACTTCCGGTTCAAGTCTACATAGCTCTCATCCACCATAGGCCTTTCCTCCATCATACATATCTCAGTTGTAATTTTACATTTATCTGTGTACTTGTGTTTTATGTTTCCATGATAGACTATAAGCTGCATGATTGTGGAGAGTTGGTTTACTTATCATTGTCTTATTAGTGCCCAACATAGTGCCATTAGACACCCAATGACATTTGTATGTTCAGTGAATTATGAAATGAATAAATGAAAACTGTGCCATCAGTAAGAGTCTATCACAAAACACACACGTCAGTAGAGCAATGTCCAGGATGTCAATCTCAGGACACAAGCCTCGGCGGGAAGCTAATAGTAGGAGTTCAACTTAAGTGTCTGGCAACCAGAAAAAAAAATATACAGAGCCTTCTACAAACCCATAAGGTTCAGAAATATTGTGGAGCAGAAGAGCAATGAGCTTCCCACAACATGAAAATAGGGACTCTAACCATTCTATTAAAATATTCAATGAATATGATTTTAGAAAGCTGGAGAATTCTGGGACATCTGGGGGCCAACACAGGTTAACTATATTTATTTAACAAAATTTGTGCACTTCTGACATTCAGAGAAATGTGCTAACTGCTATAAAAAAGGAATAAAACAGAATATTAAAATTATTTAGATGTTAAAAACTATTCAAGTAACTTGCCTCCTATTTCTTCTTGAATTATGAAAGTTTAAAGAGATGCATAACAATATATTCGAAAACCTTTAAAATGGAAAGATTAGATGGATACACTTGTGTATCTATGATTTCCAGTTATTTCAGTTTAATAGTTTGTACTAAAAAAGATTCATAGATAACTATAACACAAGACAACCTGATATATAAGGAAGACAAATATTTAATAATACAAACAGAAAAAGTATACTAAAATGGTTAAGCATATGGGACCTTTACTCAGATCTCGAAGCAAATTTTGGTTCTACCACCTCATATTATTTAATACCTCTGTTCCTCAGTTTTTTCATTTCTAATACAAAAAAATAGTACCTGCCTTGTTTCATTTTTATAAATATTAAAAAGGAGTAAGACATAAAACATGTTTGATGGAGCAAACAATAAAAAGTTTCAGCTGCATTATTCTTATCACCATCATTATCAAAGTAATTCAGAGACAATTGAAGTTTTTCTTTAAATTCCTATCACTTGGATGCTTTTTATTTCTTTTTCTTTCCTGATTGCTCTGGCTAAGATTTCCTATACTGTGATGAATATAAGTGGCAAGATTAGGCAATTTTTGTCTTGTTCATAATATTAGAGAAAAAAACAACTAACAGCCTTTCACCCCTGAGTGTGTTAACTGTGGACTTGTCATTTATGACTTGTATTATGTTGAAGTATATTCCTTCTATTCCCAATCTGTAGAGTTTTTATGATGAAAGAATAGAAAATTAAATTTTGTCAAACAGTTATTCTGTATCTATTGAGATGATTATATATTAAATTTTTCATTCTAATAATGTGATGTATTACATTTATTTATTTATGTATGTGAACCATTCTTGCATCCCAGGGATAAGTACCACTTAATTATGCTGTATGATCCTGTTGAACTTGTTTTGAAGTAGTTTGTTGAGCATTTTTCATGTATATTCATCAGGGTAATTGACCTGCACTTTTCTTGTAGTATCTTCTGGCACTGGTATCAGGAGAATGCTGGCATTATAAAATGAGTTGGGAGTGTTCTCTACTCTTTGATTTTTTGGAACAATTTGAGGACTGGCATTAATTCTTTACATGTCTGATAGAATAAGCCAGTGAAGATCATTTTCGTTGAGAGATTTTTTTTTTTAATTGAGAACATTACTATATTTACATTTTAGATTATCACAGTAAAAGATGTTCTTGTACTATATATCCAAAAGGAAAGAACTTAGTTGTTCATTTTTTTTTATTGTTGTTCAGATACAACTGTCTCCATTTACCCCCTACCCATCCCTCTTTCCCACCCTTGAACCTACCCCCTTTGGCTTTGTCCACGTGTCCTTTATACATGTTCCTTGATGTCCTTTCCTCTATTTTCCCCCATTATCCCTCTCTCCCCTCCTCTCTGGTCACTGTGTTTGTTCTTTATTTCAATGTCTCTGGTTATATTTTGCTTGCTTGTTTGTTTGTTGATTAGGTTCCACTTACAGATGAGATCATATGGTATCTGTCTTTCACGGCCTGGCTTATGTCACTTAGCATATTTCATTCTCCAGTTCCATCCATGCTGTCACAAAGGGTAGGAACTCCTTTCTTTCTCCTGGATAGTATTTCATTGTGTAAATGCACCATAATTTTTTGATCCACTCATTTACTGATGGGCACTGAGGTTGCTTCCAGTACTTGGCTATTGTAAATTGTGCTGCTATGAACATTGGGGTGCATTGGTTGTTTTGAATTGGTGTTTCAGGATTCTTAGGGTATAATCCCAGCAATGGAATTGCCTGGTCAAAAGGCAGTTCCACTTTTAGTTTTTTGAGGAAATTCTAAAATGTTTTCCACAGTGGCTGCACCAGTCTGCATTCCCACCAACGATGCATTAGGGTTCCCTTTTCTCAACAGCCTCTCCAGCACTTGTTGTTTGTTGATTTGTTTATGATGGTCTTTCTGACCAGTGTGAAGTGGTATCTCATTGTGGTTTTTTGTAATTTGTAATCTCTCCAAAGGCTAGTGATGCTGAGTATCCTTTCATATATTGGGAGATTTTTGATTACTGATTCAATCTCCATACTTGTTATAGGTCATTCAGATCTTCTATTTCTTCACAATTCAGTCTTTGTAGGTGGTATGGTTCTACGATTTATTAATTTCTTCAACTTTATTCATTTTGTTGGCCTATCCTTGTTTATAGTGGTCTCATACGATCCTTTGTATTTCTGTGGTGTCTGTTGTAATGTCTTTTTTTCATTATTTTATTTCCTTATTTATTCTTTTTTTATCTCAGAAATCCCAGCTAAAGGTTTGTCAAATTTATCTTTTCAAAAAAAAAAAGAGAACAACTCTTAGTTTTATTGAAATTTTGACTTTTTTCTAGTCTATTTTATTTATTTCTGCTCTAATCTTTGTTATTTCCTTCTTTCTGCTAATTTTAGGCTTATTTTGTTTTACTCTTTATAGTTCCTTGAAGTACAAAGTTTGGTCATTTGAGAGCTTTCTTTTATTCTTAATGTAGGCATTTATCATTCTAAAATTCCCTCTTAGAACTATGTTTGCTGCATCCCATAAGTTTTGGTATGTTGTGATTCCATTTTCATTTATTTTAAGATATTTTTTGATATTCCATTTGATTTTTTTGACTCATTGGTTGTTCAGGAGAATGTTGTTTAATTTCCACATATTTGTGACTTCTTTTGTGACCTAACATATGATCTAGAGAATGTTCTGTGTGCACTTAAGAACATGTATGTTCTGCTGCTTTGGGGTAGAATGTTATGCATACATCTATTAGGTCAATTTGCTCTAAAGTGTAAATCAAGTCCAATGTTTCCTTTTTATTTTTTTCTCTGGATAATCTATCTATTGTTGAAAATGAGGTATTGATGTCCTCTTATTATTTTCATGTTGTTTATTTCTCCTTTCAGATCTCTTCATATTTGCTTAATATGGTTTGATGTTCCAGTGTTTGGTGCATATAAGTATTTCCTCTTACTGAACTGACTCCTTTGTCAGTATATAATGACCTTCATCTTTTGATAGTTTTTGAGTTAAAGTCTGCTTTGTCCAAGATAAGTATATCTATTCTTGTTTTTTGTTTCCACTTGCACGGAACATGTTTTTCCATCCCTTTAGTTTGAATCTTTTTTGTGTCCTTAGAATCGAAATGAATCTCATGTAGGAAGCATAGAGCTGAGTTTTGTGTTTTTGTTTTTTTTTAATCCTCACCCAAGGACACACGTATTGATTTCTTAGAGAGAGGGGAAAGGAGGGAGAACAAGAGGGAGAGAAATCATCATGTAAGGGAGAAACATTGATTTGGTTGCCTCTTACAAGCACCCAGACTGGGACCAAACCTATAACCCAGGCATGTGCCCTGACTGGGAATCAAACCCACAACCCTGTGGTAGACAAGATGACATTCCAATCAACTGATCCACACCAACCAGGACTGGGTCTTGTTTTTTTATTCATTCAGCCACTCTATAGCTTTTGACTAGAGAATTTAGTCCATTTACATATAAATGTCTGATGTATTGACAGGTAAGGACATACTAAGGCCCTCTTATCAGTTATTTTCTGGCTGTTTTGTAGTCCCTTTGTTCCTTTCTTCCTTTGCGAACTGATGATTTTCCATGTCGGTATGTTTTGAGTCACTTCTTTTATTTTTTTGTGTATTTACTCTAGATTTTTGCTTTATGGTTACTATGAGGCTTATATAAAATATATTATTGATATAACAGTCTATTTTAAGATGATAACAATTTACCACATTTTGCACTCCCATGCGCAAAATAATGTGCTCCTGTGTATACTGTGCACCCAAGTTTATGGCCCAACTTTCAGGGAAAAAAATCTTTCATTTTAATTTTTTAATGTAACTTTTTATTTATATTTAGAAACAAAACCAATTAGATTATCTTATTCCAGGGTATTATTTTGTATACGGATTTGTTATTGCTTTCTAAAGTTACACATTTAACGCGTAAGCATAAATAAAGGAATTTAAAACATTTATATAGATATGAAATTAGTACTGTCCATGTATAGTGTGCATCCTTATTTTTCCCTCAAAAATTTGGGCAAGAAAGTGCACATTATACTTGGCAAAATACGGTAAGTTCAGTCACAAACAAAATTATACCTTAAGTTTACCATCCAGTTATACTTCAGTACCATTTTCCCTAATTCCACTTTAATTCAATATTCTTAGGAACTGGCGATCATTCTGGAAACTGAAAGTTTTTAAATAAGTAGAGACACATTTAACCATAACCTTCACATTTAAAACTCCACCTGGTAAGATTTAATGTTTTATGCATCTTTAAAGCAGAAAGTTAATGCCCCAGCTGGTATAACTCAGTGGGTTGAGATTTGACCTGCAAACCAAAGGGTTGCTGGTTTGATTCCCCAGTCAGGGCACATGCCTGGGTTGCGGGTCAGGTCCCCAGTAGGGGGCACACAAGAGGCAACTACACATTGATGTTTCTCTCCCTCTCTTTCTCACTCCCTTCCCCTCTGTCTAAAAATTTAAAAAATAAATAAATAAAATATTTTTTAAAAAGCAGGAGGTTAAAAAATAAATGATTTTCTGGACACATAAATAACAGATTTTTAATCTCAATAAAATAATTTTGATTTTCTATTTTGTAAAAGTGATTTGTCCAAGTAGCAAATCATGTCTTTTCTCTGAGCACTGCTTTTGTTTTCTTTTACCATAATTGTTTTGCCCAAATCACAGAGCCTCAAGATTATAGCTTCCTGTAAGAGACAAGATTTAAAGTGCAGGGGTGGGGTGGCTCAGTGGATTGAGTGCCGGACTGTGAAGCAAAGGGTTGCTGGTTCGATTCCCAGTCAGGGCACATGCCGGGGTTGCAGGCCGGGTCCCCAGTCAGGGGTGTGTGAAGCAACCACACATTGATGTTTCTCTCCCTTTCTTTCTTCCTCCCTTCCTTTCTCTCTAAAACAAATAAATAAAATCTTAAAAAAGAAATAAAGTGCAGCTATTTACTAGAAAGTTAATCCAAAGTTAAAACAAACAAACAAACAAAAACTAACACCACATAAATCTTCTTGGATATATTTTAAGGGTAGGTTAGTAAAGAAATAACTTGTTCTTCACTTGACTATTACTATTACCATTATTTGATCCCACATTTAAAATATTTGGTACCTATTCAATTGCCTTTGTTTTGTAGTTTCTACATTATAAAACATTCTGTGGATATAGTCTGCTTAGTGAGAGTTAAAAATTGTTCTGCTCTCATCCCCCCAACACCTACAGCCTGGGTAGTGATCCTGTTTCCACTTGGCATGAAGAACTGCTAGTCCGGGGAAGCTCCAGGGCTCTTGGCCGCTGTTCCTGGTGATCTCGTCCCAGGGGCTTTGTCTCAGACATCAGCTGCTATAGTTTCAGCACTGCTCTTCCTTGCCAGCCAGACTATTGATCTGGTGGTTTCCATACACAGCACTTGCCAGAAAGTTTCAGGTGTCACTTTCACCTTGACCGGACCTTTCAGAGCAACTAAGGAACTCAAAGTCAAGGATTTTTTAATTTTCTTTTCAGCCCACGGAGTCAAAACTTCCAATGGACATGTTCCACTGAAACAATTTGTCCCACATTCGAGACATAAAATTTTGCAATCCTGAGCCAAGGATGGCCTTCTTCCACAATAGCATTGCTAATTCATCTTCTGTTTCACTTTATCCACACTTCCCTAAATAAATTTACCTATTAGAGTCTGGGGTCTTCTCACCACTCTCATTTCAGACACTATTCTGTGTGGTTATCACAACAGAATTGTGATGTGATAGAAAGATGCCAAAAGACACAGTAAAAGAATGTTAAGTTTCTTTAAAGGTAACTTATAGAAACTAATGGAGGTGGTTTCACAAAGGAGAAGAAAACATATTTCACCCTAAGCTGAGGTATGGCTCCAGGAACACCCCTGAAACAAATTGGGAAGGATGAGTATTGTCAGCATGAATGTGGACGTGTAACTTAAGTGAGCTCACACATCAAAGACCCCTTTGAGACTGAATGGAAAAGAAGTGACAATTTCAGTTCTGAATGTGTCGCGCTTAAGTGCCTTCCTACCCAATTGGAACTGGTTGTCACAAGGTCTGTCATCCTGGGAGCACTCCTGGCCACTGTTGGAGCACTCTTTTCTGAACTCACTGTGTTCCTTTTCTTCAGGTTTATTTCCTCATGTGGAGAAAGATTCTTAAGAAGCTTCCTAAGATATGGTGACTAGAAGGTAAATAATTTCAAAATATCTTTATCCTACCTTGCATTTAACAAACTGAGGCAGGAAAATATTCAGGTATTATTTGTTATTTGGACTCTACCTAAGTTAAGAACAGAATAGATCCAGTTACATTTTCTTATGAAATATTTTTACCTGTTTTCCAAACATTATTGATGAAATATATTTAATACCAAGGGATATTTGTGGTTTTAGAGTGGATATTATTGTCCCTCAGTTTATCGAGGCTGCACCATCCTCTTGTTTCTGATGCTGCTCCTGAGGCATCCGATGCCATCCTGATTTCCAAGCATTCGTAGTAACCTGTTTATTCTCTCTAGAGCTGTATTATTCGAGATATTTACTCCTAATTTTCTAAATAGACACATGCTGAAATCTCAACAAAACAAACGTGTATTTCCTCCTTGCCAAAATCTGATGCAATACATTAGGAGCTCTGCTCCATCTGGTGACTCAGGAATCCAGGCCCTTTCCATTTATAATGCGACCATCTCAACATATGGCTTTTTCAAGTTCACTCTGACAGGAATAATGACTTGGGGGGAAAGACACCAGTTCTAATTGCTTTGACACAAAAGCATCATGTCACTTCTGCTCATACTATTTGGCAAAAGATGCACGATGCTAACCCAGGGTTTTTGAACTTTGGCTATATTGATATTTGGGCTAAATACTGTTTTGTTGCTGGGGTTTGTCCTGCACATTGTAGGATATTTAGCAACATCTCTGTACTCTCCCAACTAGAAGGCTGTAAGTGGCAACCAGAAATGTCTATTAACATTGCGACAGTCTCCTGGGAGCCAAAATTGCCCCTGACTGAGAACCATTATTCTTATCTAACTACAAGAAAGTCTTCTGGGGAAAAAAAAAAGAAAAGAACAACATGAAATGTTTTATGATTGCTAATGGTCTCTGTCACAGGAAATTTTGATTGTTTTTTTTTCCCCTTAGTTTTTCAATTTTCACAATGAAGCGTGTGGTAGGCAGATTTCCAAGATGGGTCCCAGTAATCCCCACCTCCTAGTACTCATACTGCTGTGTAATTCCTTCTCCTTGAAAATAGGCTGCACCAATGCCTTACTTCTAATCAGTCGAATATAGCAAAGGTAATGGGATATCACTTCCATGATTAGGTGTGACTTTTGTCTTGCTAGCAGTCTTTTTTACCTTCTTGGCATGCGTGCTTTGATAAATTAAGTTGCCATATGGAAGAGGCCTACCAGGCAAGTGACTAAGGGTGGTGTCTACACCCCAGAGTAAACAAGTGTTTGAAATTCCCAGCCTGATAAGTTACAAGGAATTACATCCTGCCAATAATCTGTGAATGATCTTAGAAGTGGAGTCTTCCCCAGTTTTTCTCGGTGAACACTTTGACTGCAGCCTTGTGAGAGACCCTGGGATAGAGAACCCAGCTAACTCATTCTGGATCCCTGACTCAATGAAGATGTGAGATGATAAATGTATGCTGTTTATAGTTGCCACATTCTGTAGACACTTATTATATATTAGTGAATAATTACTACACAGTGCCTTGTAGTACTATTTTGGCCTCTTAAATGTATAAATTTGTCTTTAGTTTTTTTTAATTAAAAAAAATTTTCACTGATAAATAAGTCCCCTTTGATGTTTTTGTTCTTTCATTTTCTCTCTAAAATTTTCTTTATACTAATACTAAACCTCTGGAACTGAGTCTCTCATTTTCTTATTTTCTTGTTCCTATTTTTCTCTTCTTTGTCTTTATTATACTTTTGAAGAGGTTTCTTCAACTTTATGTTTGAAACCTTCTGTTGAATTTTATCTTCCACTGTGTTTTTAATTTATAAGAACTCTTTATTTCTTATACTATTTTTTATAACATCCCTTTTTCATGGATGAACAATTTTTATTTATTTCTCAGAAGATAATTATTATAGATTTTTAAAACTTTTATTGTTTGCTTTTACACTGTTTTAGTTTTCTCTGAGCAACCTTACATTTTATTTATTTGGGTCCTCTCTATTATACTGGAGCCTTTTTCAAATATTTGGTGAATCTTATATGTCTATTCATATTTTTACAGCTTTTTTGAAATATAGTTAACACAATAAACTGCATATATATAAAATACATTTTGACATGTATATATATTTTTATATATACCCACAGAATCATCATCATATTCAAGAATAAGATCATAGCCACCATTCTCCAAATTTTCCTCATTCCACTTTCTCTCTGTTTTTTTGTGTTTAAAGTGATAATGGTGAAAAGGCACGGGAAAGCTCTTGGTGGGTTGTCAGGTCTTGTTAAATAATGATCCTCATCATGGAGTGATTGGGTAGTGATTATATTCATTATATTTTACTACATAATGAGCCACCTCTATTTAGCAGCTGAAAACAACAAACATTCATCATGTGACATTTTTTTGAAGGGTCAGGAATTTGGGCCTGGTATTTGGCTCAGGGTCTCTCACAAGGCTGAAATCACAGTGTTGACAGGCTGCACACAACTCAAAAGTTAACAGGGGGAGAAGCTACCCTCAAGCGTATTTTCAGGACTGTTGGCAAGCCCCAGTCCTAGATGCCTATTGGTTGGCGACATCAGTTTCTTGCCTTTGAAAACTCTTCTTGGGCAACATGGCAGTTGATTTTCCTCAAAGTAAGTGATTGAGAAAGAGTCTGCAAGACAGAAGCCATTGTTTCTTTGTAACATTATCTTGGAAGAGGTATCTCCTCGCTTCCACCATTTTCTGTTCATTAGAAGTCAACCAAATGAGTCCAGCCCATTCTCAAAGAGAAGACAGAATACAAAGGCATGAGAACAAGGGAGCAGGATCATTGGAGGCCACCTTAGAGGCTGCCTAGCACAGGAGTGAAACCATTTGCTTCGGGAACCCTCAAATATCAGTATCTACAGGCCTCGATGCCAGACAGAGATGTCAGACAATCTCTGACCTGGGGTATGTCACTCTAGCCCTCACCCAGGGAGAGGAGGGAAAGGGGGAAAGTGGAAGCAACAGAGATGGAAATTCAGGGCTCTGAATCTGACTCTTCCATATGAAGATTTCACCTTCATTCAGAACAACATCCTTGCAACCTTTGAAGACTTAGAAGCAGTAAAACGGCATGATAAGAATTCTGTTTCAAAATGATTACTCTGACAGTTGTGTAGACTGAAGAAGAAATACGTAAAGTTTCAGGACCATTCCAGGAGTTACTGAAACAGGGTGTTGGCAGTGAGTTCTAAAGATTGGAAGAGTTATCATACCAGAGAAGCAATTGATTGCCATGGCAACTGTATAGCTTTGGGGGTGGGAAAATGGAGTAATACAAAAGACCATGATTTTTCCCTCTCTTTTCTGCCTCTAAATGACTCAACTCTTCAAGCAAGAGAATATAATATTGAATAGTACAAACCTTGAGGCTTGGGGCTAAACTACTAAGAATGTCAAAATATTAATATCCCATGAGTGTTTTACTCCAGAGGTTCTAAACTATAATTTCTTGACATGCTGGCACATTATCATGATTGTGAAGTACACTACAAATACTTTGTTATTCACCATAGCTAAGAACTGAATTCTGAAAATTATTCATACTTTAAAAATACACTATGCTAGGCTAGCAGTATCCCCACACTAATACCCTCTCACTCTTTGTCTATTATAATATGCTCCTGAATGGAATTTGATCAATGGAGTATGCTAAAAAATGGGACATAATCCAGAATCTGTATTTACTATTTAGCAGTCTTTAGTGATGTAGGAATCATTGCAACTGGATCACAAAGTGGAATCGAGGATCCAACAATACTCTTCAGACAGCAAGAGGGGAAAAAAAGCTCATTTGAAAGCAGGCAGTCCTCTCTTTATAACTGTTTACTCTAAAGGCCTTTACCAACCAGAAATACAGGCACTGATATTTTTATAGTACCTGTAGAGCTACTTTTTACGTCCCTGTGTCAGTTCCACTATATATGCAGTTAGCTTCTGTAGATCATAAAAAATAATCTAAAATTAAATAGAAGAAAATTGACGGGTAGAGATTATATTGCATATTAGGGAGTCTACTTAACACAAAGGAAATTCTATTACAGGAAAAGGGACCTTGGAAAAATAAGAAGGCTCTGTTTCTCAAACAGACTGAGGATAATGGCACTGTCTGGAGACCTGAGATCCAGGCAGAACGGACAGAAAAATATCTCCTTACATCTCAGCAGAGCCGCATTAGATAAACGCCCATCAGAGACTGAAACCGTACTCAGCACTTTGGTTATCAATGCACTACCCAGCTGCAGATCTATGTGGGGGCTTCTACTAGCATAAACATGTGCAGAGGAGGACGCGAAGGCAACGTGTAAGTCCTGTCTGTTGGCAAACCCCGGGAGTGTATGGAGCTCTCTTTAGGACACGGCAAATAGAAGAAAGCTCAAACTAATTTCTAAATTATTAAAAGACATGAAGAATGATACATTATCTCATATATTCAGAAGGGAGAAACTTTTATAAATTGTTTACTACAAGGATCTGAAAGAAAGTACAGAAAATTCCTTGGTGCTCAATAGGGCATAAAATAGGAGTTGAATAATCAGAGGGAAAAAAGTGTGAGATGAGGAAGGATGGATGCTATGAAAATGTAACGTGCCATGGTAAAAGGCCAGTCCATAGTAAAAGCAGTTTTAAAAATAAGAAAAGACATCAGGAAAGAAAAACCTGTGTTAGGGGTTACCCATTCAGAAAGATTACAAAATTAAGAAATTATAACATGAAAATAAAGAGAAGAAACCATCATCCAGATGAAAAGGGAACTGATTGTATGACTGAAAATATTTGCCAATGATACATCATATGAGGGTTTGATCTCCAAAATATGTAAAGAACTCCTATGACTCAACACCAGAAAGACAAACAATCCAACTAAAAGATGGGTCTGAACAAACACGGCTCCAAGGAGGACATACAGAGGGCCCATAGACATGAAAAAATGCTCAACTTCACTAACCATCAGGGAGATGCAAATTAAAACCACAATGAGATATCACCTCACACCTGTCAGAATGTCCATCATTAATAAATCAACCAACAGTAAGTGCTGGCAAGGATGTGGAGAAAATGGAGACCTAGTGCACTGTTGGTGGGAATGCAGACTGGTGCAGCCACTGTGGAAACAGCATGCTTTTTCCTTAAAAAACTAAAAATGTAACTGCCTTTTGACCCAGTGATTCTGCTACTGGGAATATACCCTTAGGATCCCTAATCAGCAATTCAAAAGGATTTATGCATCCCTGTGTTCATAGTGGTGCAATTTACAATAGCAAGTGCTGAAAACAGCCTAAGAGCCCCTCAGTAAATGAGTGAATCAAAAAACTGTGGTACTTTTACATAATGGAATACTGTGCCTCAGAAAGAAAAAAGGAGCTCATACCTTTTGCGAGAGCATAGATGGAACTGGAGAATATGCTAAGTGAAATACGCCAGTTGGTGAAAGACAAAAACCATATGATTTCACCTATAAGATGAATCTAATGAACAAAATGAACTAATGAATAAAAGAGAACCACAGGCATGGAAACATGAAACAGACTGAAAGTGACCAGAGGGGAGGGTGGAGGAGGATAAAGGTGGAAAGAAAGGGAAGGGACCAGACAAAGAACATGTGTGAATGAGCCGTGGACATGAACAGCGGTGTGGGAATCGACTGTGGGGGTGGGGGGATGGAGTAGGACAAAGGGGGAAAGCTGGGACAACTGTAATAGAATAACAATAAAAATGATTTGATAAAAAGAGAAAAATAACTAAAAATGGAGTAAATAAAATGTGATTCAATCTAAGAATTATCAATTAAAATAAACAGAAAAATTGCTATAGAAGCAGTATTAAAAAAACAAGACCACAGAAAACATAGAGCTGAAAAATGACCTAAGTAAGTACATTCAAATGGTTTTCTGTACCAGTTCAGAAAGGAAATAGAGACTCAGGTGAAAAATAAATTACAAGGATAAAAGCAAAATTCTCCAAATATTGAGACAGAAAAATAAGCATAAATAAAGTCAGCCATTTATTTCTCTCCTGCAATATAAAATAAGAAAAAAAATGATCTTACTTTCAGGAATCTTTAGATTTTCACATACTTAAAAGAAATTCCTTCTTTACACTTTCCATAAAGTACTTACACTGGGATATTAACAGTGGGGGTAACTCAAACTGTGACAGTGCTTTTAACCAGAATAGAGAACCAGAAAGAACAGTAGTATGAGAGAAATCCGTTAGACTATAAGCTCTTTCAGGTCAATGATCTGTTATGTAGTTCTAGAAACTAACATATAACCAATGCTTCTACAAAGACTAGCAATGAAAATTGAATCAAATTAAACATAAATTTCAGTCTAAGTAATTAAATTTTGTTACAACACTGACAGAAAATAATTTATTTAATCAATTTAAATCATGTTAATATAATTTAAAATATACATTATAGTTTGAAAATATGAGGAAATGAAGTTAAAAGAAGTAAAAATGTGGTACATTCCCCCTCTTACATGGAGTGGCAAAATGACTCCAAGGAGGATATGACGCAAAACATATATTTTATTATCGACGTTGATACTTTTTGCCACATAAAATTGTTTTGAGAAATGTGAATGAAGTCATGAGAACTAGCAGGCTGGTATGGGGCAGGCAGTAATATGAGAACCCTCTGTACTACTTCCTCTCAAATGGGCTGTGAGCCTATACTTTCTCTAAAAAGTAAAGTCAATTAGAAGAATTAAAAGGAAACAAGAGATAGGCCTTTCTAATAATTGGGGTAAATCAAAATCGGAGAAACAAATTCTAAGCTGAAAAAAAATGCATAGTACAAATGAGGAAGCTGGGGGAGATGCTGGAAGGATTGAGTATGAAAGAAAAAAAGAGAATTCATGGACATGGACAGCAGTGCGGTGACTGAAGGGGATGGGGGGTGGGTGGAGGTGGAAGAGGGCATGGGGGGATAGATGGTAATAGAAAAAATGCAATAAAATAAATCAAAAGTTAGAAAAACAGCACTAAACAAAAAAGAAGAGAAGACATAAATTATGACAATAAAAGGAGATGCCATTAATACCATAGCAGCCAAAGGAGAGATTTAATTGTAGCTTACAAGAAACTGTTGAAACAAAATATTAAACTTAAAAAAAGGAATAAAAATGATTTGCTAGGGAAATACAAACATTAAAATATCACAACATTATTTTCAGGCAAAACAGAATTTAAGGCAGAAATCATTAACTGATTCGAAGAGAGTAATTTTATATTGACAAATGGTATATTTGACAACTGATGCATTCTCCACTGACTATTTTCATATTTATTTAAAATGACTGGAAGGAAGTGTGCCAAATTTAACAGCAATTATCTCAAGGAGGTGTGATTATAGGCAGTTTGTATTTCCTGATACATACTGTTAGTTTCATGTCCATAAAAATTTAGAAAGAAAAAAGTAAATGAAAGACCATTTACAAAACAAAATGTAACTGATTTTTAATAGCTAATTGTGAAATGAAATGATTGTTTCTTTGTTCTTCACATGTCCATGTTGTTTAATATCCCTAACTACCTCTTTTAAGATTGCTTCTTTATTTTCTGAGACATATTTTTTTCCAGTTCTTCTCTTCCAGCCATAGTTGTGCCTTCCCTGAATTTTCTTCTGCTCTAACGATAGGATTTTTTCCCAAAGTTTTCCATACTTGCTGTCACTTTCTGCATTGTAATCATCTGGACTTAATTACTACTATTACCTAGGAGGTGTTTATTAGCACTTTTCCCTGTTTCTACTCTTGTAACTACTTGGTGGATATATCTACCTCAACATCTTAGTGACATCAAAAGCCCAGTGTATCTAAAACTTAAGTAATCTATTGATTTCTATCAATTAAATGAATATCCGTGGAGCATCTACTATGTACTCTGTTCTATATCAGATTCTGGGACTGCAAAGCAGATTCTTGCCTTCAAAAGGCTAAGACTCTAATAGATCCTTCCAAAATCTGCCCCTTTTCTGGTTCACTATTTAGGTAAAAGCACTATCAATCTCTCAGCTATCTAGGCTCAACATTTCTGGCTTGCTTTAGTTAGCTAGTTAATTTGTTTGTTTAACTCTTCTCCCTCTCTTGCTTTTCGCACCCAAATAGCTTCCCGAAGCTGTGTTTTCGGTTTTCTGCCTGGTCTTCATCTCTACTGTCTACTCTCTATTCATGTTTTGCAATTCTCTCCTATACTTTTAAAATGGCCTTTTTAAAAAAATTTTTCTTATTACCTCCAAATCTCTACAATTCAATCAATCTGTCTATGTAGCATTATGTTTATTGCTGACACTTACAGATGTTCCCATTTCCCCCTTTGCCAGCCACTACCCAGCCCCTACACCCAGCCCTCTGGCCATCGCCACATTGCTGTCTGTGTCTATGGGTTATGCATATGTGTTTTTGGCTAATCCCTTCACTTCCGTTTATGTTATAACCAAATGCCAGTTCTGTCTTGGTTTCACCCTCACTCTTCCAGGCTTAGCACCAGTACAGGTAAACTGTAAAAATTTAATAAAAATACTTAACAACTGAATGACATGAGCGCCAGCCAATTAGCACAAGTGTCAGATAGGTTTTAACTCATCAGAACAAATGCCAGATGTAAGCAACCAAATACAATACCAGTGCTTTCCACCATTCCTGGATCTAACCACCCCCACCCCATAGTCAGATGTACTCTTGGGGCAGAGACTCGACTCTATTCACCAAAATCGTACTGTTTGTCTTGGATGCAAAGAGAGACCACATTTCCAGTTCTATTACTTCTCATCAAAGAAATAAGTATGAATTTTCTGAGCTGCGTTAGTTAGGCACATATTCCTCCCTCTTGGTTATTCTTACCCACATAAATGAGACAGAGGACCTACGGGAGAGCATAACTATAAAATGAAAGATCCTAGGTCCCTGAATGACCAACCGTAGGCCATCTGAGAAGGAACACCACATTTGGCTGTGGTGAAACAAGAAATAAATACTTACTGTGTTAAACCACTGATAATTCAGTTTTTACCTCTTTTTGGAGCTAGAATTACCCTGCTATATCATTCTCTCCTCTATGTCTTTTATATCCTTTAACTGCCTCTATTTGAGAAGCATTCAGGCTATAATTCATATGCTTTTTATGTGTACATCCATCTCATCCTTTAAATTCAAAACCCCTTAAGAGCAGGGATGCTGTCTTTTATTTTATCTCTAGAACATAACTTATTTGCCTAAAGTTAAATATGCACTGAAAATATGCCTTTTAGATGTTGCTTTATGAATCATTCCTGTTATTTTA
This sequence comes from Mormoops blainvillei, assembly GCA_004026545.1. Lineage (NCBI taxonomy): Eukaryota > Metazoa > Chordata > Mammalia > Chiroptera > Mormoopidae > Mormoops > Mormoops blainvillei. The sequence goes on along the minus strand of PVJD01004081.1, from coordinate 95,338 downwards.
TGATATGTTTCAATAGTCCTAATACTCTGATGGTCCCTCATAACCTAAAATAAAAAGTTCAAAGTCTCAGGCTGGTTTGCAAGGGTCATGATTATCTGGCCACAGTGGGCATGTTTTACATCTTCCTTACTCAGTGCCTTAATCTTGTAGTCACTGTTTTCAATAAATTCCCATAATCCTCTAATTCAATGAATTTGCCTATACTGTTCCTTACATATAAAATTATTTTTAATCTGTTCAAAATCTATTTCCTCCTTAAAGCCTAACTTAAGTAACTTACTATCAATTAAACATTTTCCTAATTTCTTCCAGCAAGTTTTCTCTCCCTTCTAGAAACTCTTATAACACTTTAACTTCCTTATTGCATTTATTATTTATATTTAATATTATAGGTATTTATGAGCCACATTCATTGCACATTTGGTATTTTAAAAGTTCGATAATGTGATATATTTCCAAGTATGGGATCTTTTTCTAAATACAATAAGAAATACAATCATTATCTCTTTACAGTTCAGCAGTTTACTTAAGGGAAATTTTGTTTACAAGCAAGTGCTAAAATACTGAGAGAAATTCCAACTACTATTTTTGTTGATTATGGCTAAAGAGTGCAGCATGTTCTAGCAAAGTAAAGCACCATAGAGCCTTATTCAGTTTAGATTGCTTTTTTTTTTTTTTGAACATCTCACTTCTAAAGTAAAGCTGGCTATAGAATTTTGACTTTAGGAAATAACCTGTTACAATTGCAATAGAATAACAATTGTCCATTTTGCCATAAAAGTGTTACATATACTTAAAAAAATAACAAAATGCTATTTGAATTAATTTTATACCAATCACTGCAGATGATAGATAAAGCAATAATCAGATATTAGGTGGGACAAAATGTATTTTTTGGCACAGACAACGGATGATTTTTGGCTAGTTGGTTAGTTAAACACTTTCAGCTTCTTAGTTTTACCTCATTGCCCCTCTCATTTTGAACATTACAATACAGTGCACTTTTATTTGAAGAACTGATCCAGGTTTCTAACATTTCCTTGGGATTGATTTTGCAGCATCTGAGGTACAGGGAGTAGTTTGCTCTGTGTGCACACAGAGAAACCTTGAATTGACTTAAAATGAGCCAGGTCAGTACAGATCAATTTAGGCCATGCCAACCCGGGAGGAGATGCAAATTAGGATTGTCCTACTGAGATCGAAAATGCATTCCATCAAACCTTTGCTGATCAGATTTTGAAAATGTATCTTAGAAGAGACAATCATAAAAATTCCAGATTTCTGTAGCACTGTGGATAAGGGGATGTGGAAGAAAGGGCAGGGGAGAAAAAAATATTTCAACAAAAGAATTTCCCAATATACAGCCTAGTGTTTTTATTTTCTATGTTAATCAGTTTAGGAGGAAAGACACCATTAGTGAAAAAGCAATCTACTAATGACTTTATGCCAACTATACTTGTCATTCATAATTTCTCCTGCAAAAGTGACAAAGGGGCAGTATTCAGTGCCAAACTCAAGGAACACCATTGTACGTGAATGTATGCATATGCATATGTTTTCAATCTGTGAGGTACTTAACAGAAAGCTTTTTTTGTGAAACACTGGAAAACCAATAAGTAATTATTAATCCATAAAGCCACTGCACTGAAAACTAGACTTTTAGAGCCACAATGCTAGGACATAGTGATTGTTGCTTCATTGCTTCACTGATGTCATAAGATCATTGCTGTGCCTTATCAACAATTTCATCCTAGAAAGAAAATGTGGAAAATGACTTTATAACTTCTTTTGGTCTATTTTTCTGCAGCACAATGAGCTGTTCTCTATAAATTGTTACCAAAGAGAAGTGAATTCCCTATTTTGAGAACCTTGGGTAGAAGATATTTGACTCTGAATCTCTATTGTATAGTTTAAAATATTCGATATTAAGGTGCTCATTCAGAGCAAATTCATTGGCAGGCATGTTTCCAGCTTGGGTGAAACCAGAGATCACCCTGTATCAGGATCTTAGCCCTGGCTCTGCCTCTACCAGCAGGGCTTAACATAGCCTCTTAGCCCTTCAGTCTCTTCCTCTTTGCCTCTCATTGGAGCCTCTGTTTTTTGTTTGTTTGTTTTATTTTTAACTCCCTAAGCCTTGGTTTCCTCACCTAAGTCATTCATCTTAGTTGGCCTCATTAGATCTTTTAATACTATTTCACTTTATAAAAAACAGCACTCAGTTTTAATTTCATAAGGCAAGAAATAAAAACCAATGTCATAAAACAAACACATTAGGCAGTATCAGATAGACTTTAAAACAATGAATATTACCAGGGCTAAAAAGGGACATTATAAAATCATGAAAAAAATCAATCCACTAAGAATAAAAAACAATACTAGGTATGTGTGGACCTAACAACTGTGCTTTAGAATACATGAAGCAAAAATAATGGAACTGAGAAGAGAAATAGACATATATATGATTTGGATTTGAAGTATCCATAATACTTGGTTGCTTCAACAATTCTCTCTCAGCATTAATATAACAAGTAGACAGAAAACCAATAAGGATATAGAAGCCTCAAACAATATCAATCAACTTTTTGTAATTAACATTATAGAACATTCCAACTAACAACAACAGAATGCAAATTATGGCTCAGAATGTTGTCTATGCTCACCAAGATAGACAGTATTCTGAGCCATAAATGAAATCATACTACCTTTAAATTAATTAAAATCATAAAAAGTTTATTCTAAGATTGTAAAAAAAACTTAAATTATAAAACAGTACTAGAAAGCTATCTGGAAAATGACCAGATACTTGGAATTAAGCTACATACTTTCTAAATAACCCATGAGTCAAAAAGGAAGTCACATGGAAATTAGAAAATATTATACATTGAAAGAAAATAAAAATAAAAACAAAACTTGTAGAATGCAGTTAAAGCAGTGCATAGAGGGAAATGTATAACATTAAATGTTCATATTAGAAAACAAAAATAATGTCTTAACTCATGGAGCTAAACTTTCATTTTAACAAACTGGTAAAAGGAAAGCAAATTAAATTCTAAGATGTAGAAGAAAGTGTAATATAGACACAATAATCAATGAAATTGAAAGTGGAAAAAACAGTAAAGTAAATGGAAAACAAAGGTTTATTCTTTGCAAAGATTGATGAAAATGATAAACCTCTAACCAGACTTACCAAGCAAAACAAAACCAAACAAAAGCCAAAGGTACAAATTACCAATATTAGAATGAAAATGGAAACATCACTACAGATCCCACAAAAATTAAAAGGATAATAAAGTATTATGAACAATTTGATACCAATAAATTAAAAAGCTTAGATGCAGTGGGCAAATCCCTTGAGGCAAAAACTAACAAAGATCATTCAAGAGAAAAGGAGTATAGCATGACTACATCTCTCTCTGTGTCTACCTGTCTGTCTGTTTCTCTCTCTCTCTCTCTCTATCTCTCTCTCTCTCTCTCTCTCTATCTCTCTCTCTCTCTCTCTCTCTCTCTATATATATATATATATAATATATGTAATTCACAGTTAAAATCCTTCCAAGAAAAAAACTACCAAGTCCAATCATGAACTCTTCCAATACTATAGAAACTCTTCATAAAAGTAATATGCCCTAATTCATTCATGAGGCCAGCATTGCCCTGATACTAAAACTAGAAATAGGTGTTATAAGAAAATATTAGTGATTAATACTTTTCATGAATATAGACATAAAATTTAGAACAATATAATAACAAATCAAATCAGCAATATATAAAAGAAATAATAAATTATGAGCAAATAGGTTTTATCCCAGGAATGCCATTTTAACATCGACAAATCAGTCATAATTACCATATCACAAGACTAGAGAGGAAAACCTTCATACAATTATCTCAGTGGGTGAAGAAAAGTATTTAACAGAATGCAAAATTCATTCATGCTAAAAACTCTTTGACTGCTAGAAATAAAAGGACACTTCCTTAGTTTGATAAAGGGCATCTATGAAACCGATAGCTGACATTATACAAAACAGTGAAAAGCGAATGCTTTGCCTTTAAGATCAGAAGTAAAGAAAGGATATTTGCTCTCACCACTCCTACTCAACATTGTACTAGAGGGTCCTAGTCAATACAGTCAATTTTTTAAAATGAAAGGAAATTAAAAAGGAAAAAGGAAAGCTGTCTTTCCTTGTAGTTGACATAATTATCTGCTAAGAACCCTATGAAGTCTACAGAAAAAGTAACTAGAACTAATAAGTGAGTTTAGCAAGGTTACACACTAAAAGGCCAATATAAAAAATCAATTGCAATTCTATATATTAACAATGAATAATTAGAAACCCAATATAAAGGCTTTATAATAGCAATGAAAAAATATGTGTAGCATCTATGTTCAGAAAATTAGAAAACACTGATAAAAGGAATAAAGAGAAATCTAAATATAGGGAGACATATACATGTTCATGAATTGGAGAAGTCAATATTTTGCAGATATCAATACTCTTCATATTGGTCCAGAGATTATAGCAATGACAACATACCACAGAAAAATTTGTGTTTAGCCATAGATCAATTGATTATAAAATTTATATATAAAAGCAAAAAAACTAGAATAACAAAAGCAGTTTGGAAAAATAAGAATACTACTATCTAATGTCCAGACTTATAGAACTACAATATATGAGAGTGTGGTATTGACATTAAGATTGATAGACAAATACATAAATGGAAATACACCCACACATAACATAGTCAATTGTATTTCGACAAAGGTGCAAATGCAATTAGAATAGATTATTTATCCATTCTAATGGCCTTATAGCCTCTTAAATGATTCTGATATAACTGTTATTTCATATCAAAAAATAAGAAAACACAAGCAAAACCCTTGCATGATATAGAAAATTAACCCAAAATGCACCAGGACAAATATAAACCTTAAAATTATAAAATATTCTGCAAGAAAATAGGAGAAAATCTTTTGTGGGTTATAGAAGATTTCTTAGTTACTATACCAAAAGTATGAGCTATTCAATTTTAAAAATCATAAATTGGACTTTATCAAGGTTAAAAACTTTCCCTCTGTGAAATATACTGTTAAGAGAATGTAGAGATATATCACAACTAGGGAGAAAATATTTCCAAAACAAATATTATTCAAAAGAATCTACTATTATTTAAACTCTCAATTTTTATTAATTAAAAATTAAAAAGTGGGCAAAGGATTTCACGAAGGAAAATCTTTGAATGCTAAATAACTACATGAAAATGTGCCCTACACCATTAGTTATTAAGCCAAGGAGATTTAAAACCGCCACAAGACACCACTGCATATCTATAAGAATGGCTACAATTAAAAACAAAAAACAACTGACAGTACCAAGTGTGGACCACTAGAGCATTCAAATGTTCCCTATGGGAAAGCAAACAGTGCAGCCAGTTTGGAAAACATTGTTTCTCACCTCTAGATATTTACACAAGTTAAATAAAAATGTTTATCCAAAAACTTTTATGCTAATGTTTAGTGACCATGTTTATAGTCACACAAAAACTGGACACCAAATGTCCCTGAACTGGTGTATGGATAAAAACTTGGTATATGTCATTGGTAATTTAATAGGGATTGCATTGAATCTATAAATTGCTTTGGGTAGTATGAACATTTTGATGATGTTAATTCTTCCAATCCATGAAAATGGAATATGCTTCCATTTATTTGTGTCTTCCTTAATTTCTTTCTTCAGGGTTGTGTAGTTTTTTGAGTGCAGGTCTTTTATCTCCTTGGTTAAGTTTATTCCTAGGTACTTTACTTTTCTTGTTGCTATAGTAAATGGGATTTTTTCCCTGATTTCTGATTCTAATATTTCATTGTTGGTGTACAAAAATGACTTCAATTTTGGAATATTAACTTTGTATCCTGCTGTTTTGCCAAATTCACTTAATAGGTCGAGTAGTTTTTTGGTGGAGTCTTTTGGGTTTTCTATGTACGTTATCATACCATCTGCAAACAATGACAGTTTTACTTCCTCCTTACCTATTCAGATGCCTTTTATTTCTTTTTCTTGCTTTATGGCTGTGGCTAGGTCTTCTAATACTACGTTGAATAGAAGTGGTGATAGTGGACATCCTTGTCTTGTTTCTGATGTTAGTGGGAAAGCTTTTAGTTTTTGCCTGTTCAGTATAATATTGGACATAGGTTTCTCACATATAGCTTTTATTATGTTTAGGTATGCCCCCTTTATTCCCACTTTGCTGAGTGTTTTTATCATGAACGGTGCTGTACTTTATCAAACGCTTTTTCCACATCTATTGATATGATAATGTGATTTTTGTCTTTCCTTTTGTTTATGTGACGTATTACATTTATTGATTTGCAAATATTGTACCCTCCTTACATGATATTGTACATAAAAAGAAGGCTAACCTCAGTTCCTGGTTTAGAGTTTATATCTCTGTCCTCCTAATTTCCAGGGAAGGGGCATGATACAAGCCACAGGCTCCAGCAGCATTAGCCCTTTTCAGGAAAGAGGGGGAGCTGACTACAACTATAGCAATGGGCCTTGGCTAGGTCTCCCCAGCTTATGTGGGCTACTTTTATTTCCTGATACCCTCATACCAAACGAACCCATGGCAGTCTCTTCCCTGCTGAGCCTCCCTCACAAATTTCCATTTCTTTTATGATTTTGATATATGGATATGCTTTTCTTGTTTTCTGTATGACTGTAAATTTTAAGTTTTAAAAACTATTTTTATATCTCTCCTCTGTGTTTGGAGCAGCTAGGAGAGATGGAAAACTATGCAGCTTAAAGCATGAACTTGCTGTGTCACCTGCTTGGGAGTCTTGTATAAGACTCCAAATAAATATTTGCTAAACTTGCTTATGTAAAAATGTGTCTAAAGTGAAACATTAGTTATATTCTACTGCGTTCTTTTCTCCCCCATACTTTCAGCTTTATGTGTTACATCAAATCAAAATGAATCTGTGAGGGTAATAAGAATTGATTTTTTAGGATAATCTTCAGGCATTTTTGAGCAGACAAGGCCACTTGATGCCATCTGTAGAAGCCGGTCCAGGCACATTTATTTTCCAGCTTTGTATATTTTATTTATGTACTTCCCAATAGCAAATATAGATATTAGAGATCACATTTTATGCTATTGCCTTGGAGACGTCAACTTTTTGCTATTTCTACTATATCAGTAGTAATCGTTGCCCACTGATGCTAGGCAAGGAAGAACTCTCTTCAGACTGTATGAACTAACTCTTATTTGCACTAAGCTTTTATTATTTGACCTTTTAGCAGTTCGATGCCTCTTAATGTCAAAAAGAGCACAGAGCTTCAAAACACATAGCCCTGAGTTTGATCCTTAAAATACAAAATCAAAGGTTTTTTTTAAATTGTGTGTATAAGTTCTTCATTTTATCTGATACTATTGAATTTAAAATATTAACAGTGTGTGCAAAATGGTCATTAATATGAAAAAATGAGTACCTGTGAGATAGGACTCTGAAATATTTTTCATAGAACTTGCTTTGGTGAGACACTAAAAGTCCTTGGTTTCTAAATACCATTTTCCACTGAAAGGAAATAGGGCTCCTTGAAGAAATTATTGCCTTCAGAATTGGGGAAAGAAAGATATAATGTGAGAGCATCTCGTTCCAGAAAATATGGAAGTACCTAGGAAAAGATTGGAACAAATCAAGATGACGCAGGATCCTGAGAGAAGGGGACGCCGTTAGCAAAATATGACACCAAGTAAACAAAGAAAATATCAGATTAAAACTTATGAAATAAATAAGAATCAATGAAACTATAGTGATATAAATAAGTGAATAACTAAATAAATAATTACATATATAATTAAATGAGGAAGAAAGGGAAGTTCTTTTGGAAGTATGATGACTCATAAATGTAGAAGAAATGATAAAGGTAGAAAATCACAATTTTGAAGTCATGACAGCTTTGCAAGAAATAGCGATGGATATTAAAACTAATGGGCAAAAGTTTAATGCAAAATAGGATATTTAAATAGTATAAAAATATTTTTCCATAAATTAATGAATTAGAGTAACTCTATGGTGGTGAAATCTGTTACACACTCCCTTCACCAAGACATCAAAATTAAAATCAACAATAATAGAAAAACTAATACTATCCCTCATATGATACACTGAGAAGGTCACATCATTTCTGTGGTATTCTTGGCTGAAGATAGATAACCTGAATCTAACCATGAGGAACTCAGGCTGAGTGCTGTTCTACAGTGTAATTTCTTGTAGTCTATAAGACATTAAGAAACAAAAAAAGTTTGAGGAACAGTTTTAGACAAAAGAGACATGAGAATCAAATGCAATGTGTGATCCTGGACTGGATCCTGGGCCTAGGGGAAAAATAAATATAAAAGAATTTTGAGAACAACTGGAAATTTTTGAGCATGTGCTCTGAATTAAATATATTGCATCAATTTTAGTTTCTCGATTTTGACCATTGTTCTGTATTTATATAAGAGAATGCTCTTGTTCTAAGGAAATACACTGAAATTTTTATGGATAAGAGACATGTCTGAAATTTAATCTGAGATGGTTTAGTAAAAATGTGCATGTCTGAATAGATCAATAGGTAGATGGATGGAGAGAGATATTAAATGACAAAGTAAATGTAGCAAAATGCAAACAATTTATGATTCTGGGGAAAGGGTATATGGGTGCCTTTAGTATTATTCTTGCATATTTTCTTGTTTAAAATTACATCAAAACAAAAATTTAGCCTCCAAAATAATTACATTAGAAAACTAAACATTTATTCCAAGAATATTGCAAGTGAATTATTATTTTTGCTCAAATTGTTTTTGGAAATGCTTCAAAAATTATATTTAGGTATACTTTGCCACTTCAGACACACACACACACACACACACACACACACAAATGCTTATATATATTATAGTTGGATGTCTATACCTTCAACTTTATATGTTCCAAGCATGTTACTTCTGCCCATTTAGTCCTATTTTTCCCCGACCTCATTTTAAGCCATTCTTATTTCAGTTAAGTGACAAAATTCTCCCTGTTGCTGACTTAAAACATGTGGGACTTACTCTTAAGACCTCCTTTCCCCAGCTTTTCTCTGACTTCGGTTTATTAGTATGTGTTTAGTTCCACCTTCAAAACATTCTCCTCTGACTCCACTGCTCTTTCTCTACTCCGAAACCCCTATTGCATCTCAGCGACCCTACAGTGCCACCCTCCCACCTGACCTCCCCGTATGTCCTCTCGCCTCTGTGTTCCTCAGTCTCACTGGCCTTCTCTCTGCCCCTCACACAGGTCAGGCTGATTAGTTCTCAGATGAAGGCCTTTGTGCTTGTTATCTGAAACACTCATCCTCCAGAGACTTACACGACTGTCCCTTTTTGTCATCCAGTTCTTGGCTCCAAGGCCACCTCCTCTGAAAGGACTTAACTGGCCACCCTATATAAGGAAACCATATGTTGCCTAACTTTTCATCCCATTATTTGACTTTCTTCATAGCACTCACACACTGACCTTATGATAATATAGTTATTTTTATTCCCCCATTAAATGAGCCTAAGAGGAAGGATTTGCCTGTTCTTGGTTATCAGCAGAGTACAGTGCTCTGTTACATGCTCACTAACTATTATCAAAGGGCTAAAAAATGAACAAAAGCTACACAAGAAATACAGTCTTATAATCTTGTTTCTACTGGACAATAATGTCTTGCTACTATTAGCATAAGTCAGCAACTTGGGACTATGCTGACACTGGCTGAAAAGAGGAGGAGGTGGGAGAGAAGGACAAGGAAAAACTGCACGGCCAGAAAAACCACCACGGGGCCAGACAAAGTCTGGGATGTGGGCTTACACTGCCACTTTGCTCAGAATGCCATTAATTGGTTGGCGGTTGTGACTGGAAGAACGCCATATGTAAACGAGTACCTGGGAGTCCTGCCCTCCTATTAGCATAGAGTGTGACCTTTGCACTCCAATGTATTCAGGTGTACCACAAAGCATCAGTTGGAGGACATACAATTCTCCTATTTAAAAACATTATATGACAGCTCTCCATATAAAAAAAATGAAGAGCACAGGCTGGATGGCTCAGTTGGTGGGAACATTGTCCCATACACTAAAAGGCTGCGGGTTCAATTCCTGGTCAGGGCACATACCTAGGTTGCGGGTTGGATCCCTGTTCTGGACTCGTATAGGAGACAACTGATCAATGTTTCTCTCTCACAGTGATCTCTCTCTCTCTCTCTCTTTATCTTCCTCTCCTCTCTTCTTTCCTCTCTCTCTCAAATTAATAAACATATCCTCCAGTGAGGGTTGAAAAATAATAGTTATAAAATAAATGAAGAACTTTACATTTTGAACAAGAGAGGTAACTGAAATATGTATCACCACGGCATTTGGAAAGACCTGGGAGTTAAGCCTCTATATACCAAGAACCTATTATAAAATTCCGTGCTTCCAGCTCCCTAAGCTGTTAAGTGTTTTAGAAGGACCTTCAAACAGTAAATCAACAGCAGAACATGCTAATGCCTGTTCTGGTAACGATCCTGGAAGAAACCAGTCAAAACCTAAGGCTGGCTTCCCTGAGTCAATATAGCCTTATCAATAAACAATTATCGTGAAGAAAAGTGGAGCTATCTAATTAATCACACCAAGAAAAGCAGTACCAAAAGCCACACATGTTCAATGCAGACACAGAGCGAAATGCTGTCTTTACTTTCTGCCACTGCAGTAGCACGCTGTCAAATGAATATGCTGATAGGGAAAGACAGAAAACCAGGTCAAGGAGATCAGCCTGGTTGGGAAGCTGTCTTGATAAAACATTATATCAGTGAGGCCTCAGACTGGAAGGTCCTCACAGCTGGGGTTATGTCCAGCTTTCTATTTGTCACGGGGACCTCTACCTGACAAAGTTGTCACGTTCAACTTGTTAAGCCATTCCATCAGTGTCATCTGTGATTGGTGGTTATCATCTTATGACAAGGCAGGGTTATCTCGAGCCCAGTGTTCTTACCAGCCCTAAAGTTAGGCTGCCTAATATTTTAGCTGGGTCTGATTTCACTCTAGGGATCTGAATGTACCAGAATATTATTTTCTTATCCTCGTCAGTGTACCATTTATTTAATGAGGACTTCCATTTTATTTCGTTATTTGGAACATCATACCTGTAGTTTGGTGTATAAATAAACAATTTAAGGGCTGCTTTAACAATTTGACAACCTTTAAAAATCTAACACATATATACAACCACTAATTTAAGAACTCAAATGAAATAAATGACAAAATGTACTCAGTAACGTATCTACAATTGCACTGATCACTGCATTGTTGATAAAAGTAAAACATTTGGAAATTAATTAAATGACCAATGGCACCAGATTGGTTAAATTAACTGTGACTCCTGCAGGCAACATGGTACTTAAAACTATTAATTAGTTAGAAAATAATAGTTCATTTATAAATTTACTCTCCCAATATTTAGTGAGTATCTCCAATGCATCAGCTTCTGCTTATGTGATGGAATACAGCAGTGAATTAGACTGAACAACCGGTGCCTTCATGATATTTTCATTCTAGAGAGATTAATGAGTTGGAAAAAATTTACCATTATATAAATAACTGAAAATAGCAGCTTATAAAATTGTATGTACAAAATAATCTCAATTATGGAAAATAAAAAAGCTATTTAGTAAGTGAACACTACTATGTGAATAGAAAGGCATTTCTGAATTGATTGGGTATTGCCTGAGAAAGCCAATACATACCCTGACAGATGCCCGCACTCTAATGTAGATTCATATAAACCATGTTTTTTAAAATAAATGCACAAAAACAGAATGCCAAGAAATTGATTTATGAAGAGAACTCATTTAGTAGCAAAATTTCTCCCAATAAGCAAGGGAGTTTTTGCTACACAGGGACTCAGTTATTAAAAAAAAAAAATGCATGTTGAGTAAAAGATCAGAGCAAAGGGAATTAGATTGAGAATTGGTTTCTATAACACTGACTTTTGTCTGCTTTCACTTGATTTTGCCTCCAAAATTTACACATTCTTTAGATGAGTTTATTCATGCAGAAGAATTAAATAACTTGATCGAATGAGGGTCTTTTGGCAGTATAATCTCTCTCTTATTCATTAATGTGCATTTATTTCTAGATTTTGAAGTTCATAGGCCAATGTTGGTATCTTGGTGCTGGCTGAAGTTTGGGGGTGGTGCATGGTGTGTGTGTGTGTGTGTGTGTGTGTGTGTGTGTGTGTGTTTGTACTGATCGACCATCTCCAAAAGCTAGATCTGGAAGGGAAGCCACTAATATATTAATAATGATTATCTAAGGTTGATAGGAAAAGAGATAACTGAGAACATACTTCTTTGCCCCCGTTTTCATAAAACATATATATTATGTTCATCACCAGTAAAGCAATCGGAGAAGATGGGCAACACACCAATACTCCCACCAAGAAAATGGGGAAAATGGGCTTCATTCATTGTTCTGGGGAAAGGCATCACAGTGCTGGTAAAACAAGGAAGACTGGATATGAAAAGTTTTTAAGAGAAGAGAACCACAGAGAGATGAGCAAGCCATTCCTAAATACTATTTCTCCATGTAATTTGTCAATTCCAGTGCAGAGTAAAAACTAAAAACCTGGGTTGTGCCTTGGTAGATGCCTACTGGTGAGGACAGAAAAACTAGGAGAACCTGTTGCGGTCTTCCAAGGCTGAAGACAAAAAACTGAATAATTGATCAGCTTCAAAATCCAGCCAGTTTTTCTGTAGAAGAATTGCTATATTCTCTGCAGTGTGGAAAGCTAATAAAGACACAGAGAGAAAACCTCTCAGAATCAAAGTAGTATTTGCAACATACTTTCGAAACTATGAAAGCCATCAGTTCCAAAACTCACAAAATACTTCAAAAAGCTTGCAAACAAAAGAAAAAGAAAATTACAAAGAAAATAAAACGTAGGCATGTCATATTAAAACTGATAAAAACAAAAGATAAACATCTTCAAATAAGATCTGTATTAGTTTGCTTGGGTCGGGGTAAAAAGCATCACAAACTAAGTGGCTTCAACAATAAAAGTTTGTCTCACAGTTTTGGAGGTTGGAAGACAGGAAGATCAAGGTATTGGGGTGAGGGTTTGTTTTCTTCCAAAGGCCCTGAGGGATAAATATGCTCCATGCTGCTCCCTGAGCCTCTCGTGGTATCTGGCAATCTTTGGCATTCTTTGAGTTTGGCTGCATTACCCCTATACATGCCTTTATCCTCACATGGCATTTGCCCTTGGGCACATACCTGTGTCTAAATTCTCCTTCTTAATAAGAACATTAATCATATTGGTTTAGGGGCACACTCTATGCCGGTATGACCTCATCTTAACTAATTTCATATGTCATATTCTTGTTTTTAAATAAAGTCACATTCTGAGCTACTGAGGGTTACGACTTCAACATGCTAATTTTGGACAGACATAACTGAACCTGTAACAAATTATTGCCTTAAATAAATTTATAACTTTGAATATAAATGTAGAAAAGAAAGGCTAATTGTTAATGACATTTGGTGAACAGGAATGTGATAATGCTAAATGAAACCTTAGCAAATATTTTAGTGATATATTGCAAAAATCATACTATATCATGGTAATATGGGTATAAATCCAGGAATATAAGTTTGGTTTTTTTCAGTCAAAAATCAAGCAATGTAATTTACCAGTTTATAGAATTTTTAAAAATACAATATTTTAATAACTGCATGAATGCATTTGATAAAATCTAAGATCCTTTCATAATAAAATATTAGTAAGCTAGTAATAAGAGTTACTTCCTAACATGATAAAGATAACTTTTCAAAACCTACAGCTAATATTACACTTAATGGTGAGTTATTGAAACCTTTACCCGTGAAACCAGGAATGATTCAGGAAATACACCCTTATCACTTCTATTCACCTACAAATTGGAGATCTTAGCCAGTATAATGAGAAGAAACAAATACATAAAACCCACACATTCAGGTATAGAGGAAAGAAAGGAAAAATAGCATTACCCTCAGTGACTTTTGTACACAGAAGATAAAGGTCTCCACAGATAAATTTTTAGATTTAATATCTATATTTAGCAAGGCTACTTATATACAGTTAATGTAAACATGGTTAATGTATAAAAACATTGTCATTTAATTATAACAACAAATAAACAGCAAGTGAACTTTTAAAAAATATCATTTACAAGACATCAAAAAACACAAATATCTAGAAATAATGCTAACAAAAATATTTAAGACTTGTGTATTAAATATTATTAGAAACTAAAGAATATATCTCAGTAAATTCAAGAATGTACTTTGCTCATGTACTAAAATGCTCAAAACCCTCAAGATAGTATTTTTCCCCTAAATTAATTCCTCCACTCAAATTTCATAAGTTGATGCTAAAATATACATGAAAATAAAAAGGGCCTGAAGAGTCTCAAGGCAATCCTCGAGTAGAAGAACAAACCTTTTAATCAAGATTTAAGTAAGAGAATAATATTAGTTAAGATATAGAAGTAGACCAGTGAAACAAAACACAGTCTGAAAAAGATATGCAGTTATTGATTCATGACTACCTCTTTTCCTTTTTCAACTACTGGGAAGGAACCACTGGCTATCCCTAGACAAAAAAAAAAAAAAAAAATTTGACACCTATGGCACCAATTACAAAATTCCATCCCATATAGCTTAATATGAATGACAGCTTCCAAGCAAGACGAAATCATGGGCCTGTGTTTACATTCTTGTCTAAATAAATTGTTTATATACATATAACCTGCCATTAACACACTGGACATCAAACGATGATGAACAGCAATCTCTTAAAACAGGGAACAGATGAGGTCCAATTGTCCTAACTCACTGCCCAGGGAAAGTAGGGATAGAGAATCCAGACAGCTCAGCAGTCCCCTGAACTGAGGAGATGACGTTGGCTGTACAAAGAGGCTAAAGTGGCTGGAGTTTGTGGTGCAAATTACCGGGGAGGAGAAAAAATTGAATAGAGAATTCTGGAGATCTTTGAAGGGCCCCACGCAGCTGAGTGCTGAGTACTGATCAGCACGTGTATTTGATGGCACTATCAGGGACTGAGAGAAGAACCACTGGAAAAATTTAGAGAAAATAATTCTTGGTGCTCATACAGGACTAAATACAGTTCAATTCCAGCCAAATTGGAAAATCTTATATTTCATGGACATCAGGTAAAGTACTTGGAATGATTTTGCCTCAGTAGTGGGACAAATTAGTCCTAGGTTAAATGCTGCCTTGGGCTCGTCTAACAAAGCTTAAAATTGAGACCCCCGAAGATGAAACTCGTTCTGAGTAACTTAACCATGTACCAGAACAAAGCTCAACAACAAGGTAAAATTCATCATTTCTGGCATCAAATTAAAAAAAAATTAGTAGACATTTAAACAAGCAACAAAGTACATCCTATAATGGGGAGACAAGTCAGTCAAAGGTAATCCAATAGTGACATAAGTTATAGAGTTATAACTATAGTCCACATATCTAAGATGCTGGAGAAAAGACTGAACACATTTTAGAGAAATTTGGAAGGTATAAAAAGGCCCGAATTAAAATTCTAGAAACAAAAAGTAAAATATTTGATATGAAGAAGGATATTTTCTGGCATTAATAAAAAATAAACATTTCAAAAAAGATTAGTAAACTTCAAGCTATAGCAATAGAAACAGAAAATTGAAACATGGAGGAAAAAAAGACTACAAATAAAATGAATGCAGCACAAGTACACTATGAAAAACTTTCAAGTGACTGAGTATTAATATGATTGGAGTCTCTGAACAAAAGGAGAAATAGGGAGGAAACAAAAAAAAAGAGAAAAAATGGATGATTTTTTTCCAAAATTGTTGAAAACTACCAATCTAGACATCCAATAAGCTAACAAACCCTAAGCAAAGCAACATAAATAAAATTTCCCAAGGCACATCATAATAAAATTACTAAAGAACAATAATAAAAAGAAAAATATTAAAGCCAACTGAAGAAAAATATAAAGTACACAGAAACAACAATGAAGATGACAGAAGTTTTGCTTATAATTATACAGCATTAACAAGACAGAAAATATTGGGAGACAGAAGACAGTGGAGCAACATTTTTAAAGTACTAAAACAAAAAACCAAACCCTAGCAAAACTCTCTCAACAACAGAATTGTTTACCCACAGAAAATGTCTTTCAAAACTTTAGGCAAAAGAAACACTTTTTCAAACTTACAAAAACTTAAAGAATCCATCACCAGCAGGCTTGGCTATTTTGCACCACAAAAAAAGCATATAAGGAAATTCTTCAGGCAAAAAGAAAAGGATGCCAGACAGAATTCTGGATTACACAAAGGAACAAGGAGTACCAGAAATGGCAGCTCGGTGGGTAAATATAAAATCTTTTTGTCGTATTATTTAAATCACGAGCACATTCTCCCCTTCCATGCATTATCCCCCCTTCATGGCTGAAACTGCAATAAGTAATGATTATGTTTCAATCTTTTACAGTAAATTTAGCATTTACAGTAAAAAATATATGTTGTGGGATTTACAACAGAGGTAGAAGTAAAATTCATGATAAGAATAATAGAGAAACCAGGAGGGAATAAACAGAAGTGTAGTGTTCTTACACTATATGTGAAGAGTTACAACAGCCCTTGAAACTTTATTGTGATAAGCCAGTGATTTTCAACTGGTGTGCTGAAAGAATTTTTAAAACATGCAATATTTGAATTTTAGTTAGGGGCACCGACCTCTTTTCTCTTAGATTGTCAGCTAAAAAAATGACAACGATCAACACAACAATAGCCATCCAGTGTGAATGAATCAAAATTTTACCTATTTTCTTCTGTCAGATCAGCAAAAAATATATTTTTTGATGCGTTGCAGAATTTAGTAATTATTTTATGTGTGCCATGAGATGAAAGAGGTTGAAAGCCACTGTTAAGCTAAAGATATAGCCTATGACCCATACAGCAACCTCATAAATAATGCAACAAGGACTTATAGTTTAGAAGCCAATGAAAGAGATAAAATGAATCATAAAAATGCTCAATTAATTCAAAATTGAATAAAAATTAGCACCCCCAAAAAACAAAGAGCATAGAATAGACAGAATAAACAGAAAACAGGAAAATGGTATAGGTAAACCAAGCCATATCAATAATTATATTAAATGTATGTGGTCTGAACATTCCAATTCAATGGTAAGATTGACATATTGGTTAAAAATGAAAGACATGATACAAGCTGTCTACAAAAAAACCTACTTACTCCTAACCACGAATAAAATAAGTAAGACAGAAAATCATGTATTATACTTACACTAATTAAATAACATGCTAACGTTAATCAAAAGAATGCTGGAGTGGCTATAAAAGCAACCACTTGGGGAAGAAGCCTGGCTCAATGATCATGAGTGATCCCAGTCTAGCCAGAGGGCAGTTTGTGACAGGGATAAAAGAGGTAAGCCCCTCAACCACATTCTCTCCTTCCTTTCATTATCCCGCCTTCATGGCTGGAACTACAGCAAGCAGCATTTGTGTTTCTGTCTTTTGTTGCAACAAATATTGTATTTGGGCTCTCGTTTATAAAGAGCATTCACCACTGATGGGACCGGATGCTCAGAACAGAAGTTCAAGAGGCCATTGTCTCCATAGCTACATCTAGTCTGATTGCACCAGTGCACTCCATGCAAAACAATTATCCCAACATAATAGGATGCCAACCTTTTATCAGGTTATAACCTATGTAGAAAAATCTAACAAGCCTTTTCACAACCTTACCTGGAGCAAAGAGAGAGGTTATTGTTACAGTTCTTGTTGTAATTAAATTATTTTATCTGATTGATTATCAGAAGGCCTAGTTAGCAGATCAAAGGACACATGAAAGCAAGTTTCTTAGTTAGAAGAAAGGTGTTTTTATTTAGGAAATACATTTCAGAACAATGATCTTTAATTTATGGTGTGAAATAAGAATTTGAAAATATTAAAATGAAATTAGCTTTTGAGATAAAAAAATTTCTCCATAAATACTGAGGAGTATTCAAACCCTTTCATAGTCAATATTTCCTTTAATCCTTATATGGAAGACATGAGGCAGGCAGAATCATTCCAATTTCATATTAAGAAACTGAGACTCAGTATACGGGGTTTAACTTACAAAACAAGTAAGCTGGAACTAAAGCTTTCCAATAATAACTAAAGTATGGTTAATGCTATATTGCAGCTACTTCACGACACAGGTTGCTAATGAATTTAACCTAAACAATTGACCCTTAAGTAAAAATTATTTTAAAAACTATAATCTCTTTAAATTTGAAAGAGAGTAATGAGAAAAATGTTGTCTTATTCAGTATTGATTTTAATGTCAGAACCAGGGTCTATATTTAACTATCGAATTGATTATTTTATTTTTCCAGACATGTTAACCTAATTGAGTTGCTCTGGACTATCCATTAAATTTAATCAAAAGCACTGGGGGAGACATTTTTCATTCTTGTAAACACTGATATCATGATTAAATGGCTCACTCTTTTAAACATATTTGCTCCAGTATGATATGTCCACTAGTTTTTCAAAATAATATAAGATACTTCAAATTATAATTACTTGTATCCTTAAAGGAATCATTTGACCCAGGAGTTCCATTTTAGTCCTGCCAATAAATCAATTAGAATGCTTGCTGAACATTTGTTATCAGCTCAATGCAGAAAACATACAAATTAAACATATTACCCATGTTCTCAATGGGATTACAATTTGGAGTTGAATATAACAATAGGGGAACCACTGAATTAATAAAAGGATATGGAGATAATGAAGGAAAACTAACTTTGAACAATGGGGAGTAATAACAAACATAAGATAATAAAACCAGTATATAAACCATATAAAATAACATACTTTTAGGTCTAAACTAATGTGAATTGAGGGGTCTTCTTTAACTTAGGAAAATGTGCTCCCTAAAACCCGATCACCTACCAATCCTGTTAATCCCGCCTCCTGAATCTCTCTCCAGTATGGCAAGTCCTTACTGCCTCACTGCCATTTCCCCAGTAAAGCCAGAACTATCTCTCTTTAAAGAAATATTATAGTAAATATGTACTTTTTCAAAATTAAAATAATCTAGAGAATATGAGAATCTAACATTCTCCCCTAAGAAGCAATATGATCTCACCTCGCATCCTATTTGTCAGCATTGCAGATCTCCCTCTACTTCCTGTCCAAAGTGATATTCCTTTTTTGTCTCTTTTTTCCCTATTTATTTGTTCTTGTTTAATTCTATTACAGTTATCCCAGTTTTTCCCCTTTTGCCCTTCTCCACCCAGCCCACCTCCTGCTCCTCCAGTCAATCCCCACACTGTTGTCCAAGAACACGTATGAACGACCTGTGGACATGGACAAAGTGATAGTTCTAAAATTCAAATCTGATTGTCTAGTATCCTCATTCCTAAAAATCTGTCAAGGCCTATCTATCATTCTTAAGATGAAGTTCAAATTCCTTAATAGGTTTTAATAAGGTCCTGTACTATGCCTCCTGATTATGAAGTCTGAAGTCTGAGAAGGCCAGTGAAATTCCTGCTAATATCTACACTGACCTTCTTGGAATTCTGGGAACACACTATGCTTGTTCTCATATACATTTTTTTCTCCACCTAAAATACCTCTCTTTACCTCCATTTCCTCTTTCTTTACCTAATAATCCCTACTCATCCTTTAAGTCTCAGCTTAGGTGTTACTTCCTTGAGGATGTCACATTTAAGGTCTCAAGTCTGGGTTATATGTTCTTCCTGCATAATCCCACAATATACTCTAGTTTTCCCATCACGTCATTTTACCATATTGTATTAAAATTATTTTGTATTCTCACTAGGTTATAAACTACAAAAGAACATGAATTTTAATTCATCCATCACTGAATCCCTAGTACCTACTATACGTCAATAAATATACCTTGAATAAAGTATTTGAATGAAAAAGTTTTATGGGATACCATATCAATGTGGAGTGATCAATAGTTCAACCATGCAGTATCCAACAAGAAGTTTTTCAAGAAATTTGCTTCATTTAATTGAAGGACAAAATATCTAAATAAAATGGAGACTATCATGGAGATCACAAATATTCCCAATTGACCTATACACCCACTACGATTCAAATAAAAATTCCAACAAGACTATCCATAGAATTGGACAAATTGATCCTAAAATCTCAAGAACTGATAAGACCACATTGCACATGAAAAACTAAAGAAGGGCATTTGTCTTGGCATACTCAAAGAGTCATTGTAAAGCTATGATCATTAAAGCAGTGAGTTTTGGGGATGGAAACAGAAAAGCAAAGGACTGAGGAGAGAAACAGACTATATGTATATGGCATATAACAGACATAGCATTCCAATCTGTTGTAATAGACTACACTATTCCATAAAATGATGCCAACACAGCTTGTGTTCCATAAGGGAAATAGTAAAAATAGATCACTACCTTATACTATGCATGAAAATGAATTATTTCAGAAGGATTAAAGACCAAAGTGTGGAAACCAAAACTGTGGAAGTTTCTCAAGAAAATATGAAAGAATATTTTTAGGATATCAAGATAGAAGGATATTTTTAAAAATAGGACACAAAAATGTAGAATACTTAGAGGAAATTGTAAATATACTAACCTTAAAAACTTTCATAACCAAAAAGATGTTAAAAAGAAAATGAAAATAAAATATGTTTTGGGGAAAAATACTGGGCAACATTTGAATTAAAAAAGTACAATTAATTAGAAAAATGACAATATTAAAAAAACAAAACAAAACATGGCATTGAGCATGTTCAGGTGTTTCACTGAATAGAATTCAAAATATCCATATTTAGAGATGTACAACCAAAGGAGTAATAAATAGTAGAATGCAAATCGTAGCAACACCATTTCACATACTGGTAAAGAAATTTAAACCTCTGAAGTGAGTTTTGGCAAAACCTTGTATTAGCATGAATGCTTACACATTACTCTGTAAATTATACACCCACTTTGGAGAGCAATTTGGCAGCACCTAGTAAAGCTTAATATGCATACTTGTATGACTCAACAATTCCTTTTCTAGGTATGTCTCTTGGGGAAGCTCTTACGCAGGTTCCCAAGGAAACATAAGCTAGAATATTCTTTCTAACATTGGTTGAAATTGAAAAATAAAGAGTTAGAATTACCTAAAAGTCCATTTATAGCAGAAGAGATGATCTGAGGTTTACATAAAATTGTATACTAAAAAGCAGTTACAAGTAAGCTAGACCTATAACCATCAACATAGGTAGTTCCAAAATATGAAATGTGGACAAAAAAAACCAAAAAACAATTGCCACATTAGTGAATTTCAAAAACACATTATTGAGTAAAAGGGCATGTTGAAAATACTTATATCTATTTTTTAAAGTTTAATAAAAATTTAAAACACTGAAACAAAGTAGATTGCTTATAGATATATCTAGAATATGTATAGATACTTGGTCATGAATGATTCCCTCAAATGTTAAAATAGTGATGACTTCTGACAAAAAAAAGGGAAAGTAAATGGATTATGATATGAGAATCTGCATGTTACTATATTTATTGTTGTTGTTAAAGAAGAGGCACAAGGGGAAAACAGAATATGAGCAAAGCGAAGGAAATGTGAATAGAACTCATTTCTTAAATCTGGGTACATGGATGTGTTTGTTCTAACATTTTTGTTATCTGGTTCACATTTGACAATTTTTATATTTTTAATTTATTTAAACTTATAATTAAATATAACACATAAACATATAAAGATAAGAAAGCCAGTCAAATTTTGACACAAAAAAAACTACATAATAATACTGACTCAACTGACTATATAAAATTGAATATTAAATGTTTGTGTGACTAAAGAGCAAATTAACAAACATCAAGTGCTAGTGAGGATATGTAGAAAGGGGAACCCTCTAGCACTGTTGGTAGGAATACAGGTTGATGCAGCCACCATGGAAAGCAGTATGGAGATACCTCAAAAAACTAAAAATGAAACTGCTTTATGACCCAGCAATTCCATTTCTGGGAATTTATCCAAAGAAACCTGAAACACTAATTTGAAAGAACATAAGCACCACTGTGTTCATTGTAGAACACTTATTTACAATCACCAAGATATAGAAGCAACCCAAGTGTCTATCATTACATGAATGGATAAAACAACTGTGGGACATTTACACAACAAAATACTACACGGCTATAAAAAAGAAGAAAATTTTACCATTTGCAACAGCACAGATGGACTTCAAGAACATTATGCTAAGTGAAATAAGTGAGTCAGAGAAAGACAAATTTCATATGATTCACTGAGATGTGGAATCCAATGAAAACTGAACTAACAAGCAAAATAGAAACAGACTCAGAGAACTGGCTGACAGCTCTTGGGGGAGTGGTTAATGGGTGGAGGGATTGGGCAAAAAGACAAAAGAACTCATGGACACCGATAACAGTTGGTGATTGCGGGAGGAGGGTATAAGAGGGATAAACAGTAATGGAAAAAATAATTCATTAATGAAAATAAAGAGATTTAAATATAAATGGTTATTGGGGGGAATATAATACCTTTATACAGGATAAAGTGTTAAAATTTCTAACATCTCAAAAGAATTATGAATCAACAAAAAAAGATGTATAGATTATGTTTTAAAAAGTGAACAAAAGACAGGAAACTGTGGCCAATAAAAATTAGAAAATAGAACCATCATGACAAATCAAATTAGCAACAACTATGCACTGCAAATCAATAGTTATCAGAGATATGAAAATTATAACAATCATTGTGCAACATTTTCACCTTAAAATTGGAAAACGTTTAGCAGAAAAATGTTAATAACGCTATACATTAAAAGTTGGTAATACAGAGTGTGGGCACTGGAGTCACTACTGGTGGAAAGTATAAACTGGTAAAGGGCTTCTGAAAGGTGGTTTGGAATTACTTATTAACAGTCATTAAAATATGTACAAGGTCTGTCTTGAAAAAGTCCAACCATTGTTGATGCAATGAGAATGTTTTGGACAACATCAGTATAACCTGGTGACCAAGGAGAGTGGACTGGAATGTGCATGTGTGAACAATGATGACTTCACTGTACTAGTCAGTGGGGGCAGTAGACGCTGTCAAGAGAGTATGTGTATACTATGTGACCACTGCATTCAAAATGACTGAATGAGTACAGCAATTAATCTGTGTCAAATTTTGTGTTAGTCTTGCACATTCTTCCCCAGAAACTATTTGGATGATCCAGAAGGCCACAGCTCTGGGCAACTGATGATTGGTAGCTTCATCATGATAACATGCCCACTCACATCTTATGGAGAGTTTTTGGCAAAACATCACCCTGCTAATTCAGCTCTCCTACAGTCCAGATTTGGCACCCTGCGACTTCTGGCTTTTCCCAAATATGAAATCACCTTTTAAATGAAAGAAATATCAGGCCATTGATGAGATTTGGGAAAACACAACAGGACAGCTGATGGCGATTAGCAGAATTATGTGAGGCCCTAAGGTACCTACTTGAAGGGGACCGAGGCATCATTGTCCTATGCACGGTGTTTCTTGTATCTTCTATCTTCTTCAATAAATATCTCTATTTTTCATAGTGTATGGCTGGATACTTTCTGAACAGACCTCATATAGGCAACCAAGTGGTTCACTTTTGCACATGGGTACTTGCTGTACTATACATCCTTTTGGAGCCTTGCTGAAACTGAGCTAGAAATGGAATCATTTCCACATTTATATGCATTTAACAAACACAGGTATTTAAGAGTACATAAATGTTGTCATGTTTATTTAACAGATGTTATCAGTAGTTATCACTAGGATGTAGAATTGTAATGACTCTTTTTGGTGTCTTTTTAGTTGCCTATATTCCCTCATATTTTCACAGTGTATATATATTACTTAGATATTTTTAAACTTTCTTGCTAAGCTTAAAATACAGGTATTTCCTGATGATAGGGAAAAAATATTTCTAAAGATCGAGTACAAATTTGTGCTTAGACACATTTTTATTCAGAGGACAGAAAATGAATAATATAAGCACATCTCCTGACTTGCCCACTCAAGTTAGTCAATATTTACAAACTAGTTGGAAGTATGTATAGGTTAAATGTTCACAGTTTTTTCTTTTGATTCTGAAATTCACATAGGCAACTATATATATATATATATATATATATTTAATAAGAAAATATGTACAGAACCCCACCTGGATTTCAAGACAATATAATTTTATTTCCTTTCTATTTTCTGCTTAATGGTTTTGGTTGGTAGCCATGTAATAAAATCTTTCTTAAATCTGTTTGGTGGTTATATTTCAAGAGCTAGTTTTATGTACATTAAATAATGATATTCAAAATCTATCTTCTGTCATAACAGAGTTATTTTTTCATCAGCAATAAGCTCAGGTATAAAAATATCTAAATGAAAGCTCTAAATTACTAAGTGACTTGCAAATTATTTTATCCATCCATCCATCCCTCCATCCATCCATCCATCCATCCATCCATCCATCCAACTATCCATTTATTTCCCTAATATTTATAGAGTACGCAGGCCTTGCACTAGGTGTAAAGTGCAATACATGCTTATATGAAAAATGGTCTTTTTTCTCAGGGGGTGTATTCTTTGTAAGAAAGATAAGACCTAGGATACAAGGAATTCAATGCACATAGAAATACTTTATCAACATAAAATTATAGCACAATCATATACTTGCAGTTGTGGTCAAAGGTTTAGAAGAATAAGAGTGACAAAGAGCTCTTTCAACAGAATATTTTTTATGTTTTATGAAAATCATATATTTTTATGGCTTTATCACTAACTTTCTAGCTAGTGTGGGCAACCCATTTTACCACTCAATGCTTTATGGTTTTTAAATGTATAATATTAAAATTGAAAGGTGATCTTATTTATTGTCCTATATGCTGAATTGTATCCCCACAAATTCATACTGAAGTCCTAACTCCTAGTGCCTCAGAATTTGACTGTATTTGAAGATAGGGCCTTTAAAGTGATAATTAAAATTAAAAGAGGTCATATAGGTAGGTGAGCCCTGACCTCATCAAATGGCATCCTTATAAGGAAATTAAAGATACAAACAGACATTGGGGATGCCAATGCACACAAAAAAGTCCATGTGAGGTCACAGTGAGAAGACAGCTACCCTCAAGGCAAGGAGAGACACTCCAAGAGAAAACATACCTTGCAGGCTCCTCCTCAGTCTGTGGTACTTCGTTACGGCAAACCTTGTAAACTAATATAGTACATGTATGTGATCATAATAAACAGAGTTCATAATAAAATTACCATAAAAATGGACTTGTGATGAATGTAGAGGAATGTTGTTGTAAAACCTAGATCTTTTTTTCACACAAAGAATTGAGTTTACAATGGATTGTCTATGTTATAATGAATAACCTAATGAGGAGAGTATAACAAGAGTAATGAAAGAGTAGCTCAATTCTACTAGCATTTTCCAGATGTCATTCTCACTGCATTTATGGCCATTCTGATTTTTTATACCTAAATGACCCAAGGAATATATATGTTCGATAACTTGCATTTTTATGAGAAGTAATAGCTTATTCAGTTACTTAATAACTTTTTGCATTTTGAAGATTGAACTTTTACTTTTCAGATTTGTTGGTTTTATAGCACAAAGAGACAGAGGATGATAATGTATGTGGTCTGGGAATACAGAATTCACTTACTTTAAGACAGTCAACAAACAGGACAAAAGATATATGAAATCAAATCTGCCTTTGGGAAAAATAAATCGACTTCGTTAGTTTGGCTCCATATAAAAAATTAGAAAAGGTCTCAGAGCAAATCTGAGGCCTGTTTTAGATGTTCAAAAACAGGTATTTCCAAATGAAACACAATATTCTACACACATTTAATGAAATCCATCTAACTATTTTGTCATTAATATATTTTCTACAGAAGAAAGAGAGCAATGGGTTTCAATTTTCTGTTTGGAATAATGCTTGATTTGGCTTCAATAGTTGAGCTTCCATAGGAAGCCCCAAGCTATCTTGCACAATGGGTCTTTGTTGTATCATAGTAATGCTTAGAAATATGGAATGATATTCTAGTCTAATGGTATCAACTGTTATTCAGAAAGTAACAAAGTAACCCAAAGTAACAAAGCTAGTTTTGTAAATGCCTTAGTAAAGCATTCTGAAGAGTTCAACTTTCTTTGTGACATGGTGGCTTTCTGCTAAAGTAATTATATTTAATTATTATGCTTTGCCTGTCAGTGAGTTGAAATGTGGAACTATAATATTAACAAGACTATTACACAAACCTTTTTGGGCACATCAATCATTTGGTCCCTCAATTGTTATATTAACTATTGGTTTCTTAAGAAAACCAATCCCCTGCTAGTCAGTAACCTCTATTTCCCCTCAATACAAAAGTCAAGTTTTCTAAAACATATGTATTGTCTTTGATAAACTGCCTACAAGAATATAATAATTTCATAATGATGATAAACCACTGTCAATTTACTACATCAACATACATCAATTGAATTAATTAAACCTACATGCTCATTTTGCATAGTAGAAATACAATCACTGCAATAAAACACTGTCATGGGATTAATGTCTTCTTGCTCTGGAAATACAAGCCTTACCTTTGGCTTACTTGGTATTTTATGAAACGGCAGGAGACCATTACCTAGTGACAACATTTTATTTCATTGACATCGCAAATATATTCTTAATATCCTTTATATTTATGTTCAGTTCAGAATGAGAGGATTAGAGTAGGTGTTATTATAGTGGAAAGGCATTCATTATTACATTCTGAATAGCATTACCATGTGACATGACTCAGCCATCAGAATCTCTTGGCAAGCATTGCATCTTTTATTCTTATGTATTCACAGCAAAGCTGACTGTATTCCATGCTATAAATTTTCTTGTGTTAATCATGAACATTGACCTAGTTTTGCTGCTATGTGATGCCCACTTTAATTTACATACCATGAAATCACTCTGATCACTAAAATGTTAATGAAATATTTAAAAGAGAAAGTTTTTTAACTTTAAGCCAAAATAATAGCCATATAAAATTTTTACTCCACTTTAAAATAGATTCCTCCCTTTCATTTTGAAATCACTGCCCTCAGCACTTTTCCACACTCTGAATTCTAAGGATTTGCCTATGCATGTAAAATACAGAATTGCAATATTATCCTTCTAACTCAAAATAAGAGAAACACAACTTCATTTGAAATATCTATGCAACTAAGGCCATATTTTTGGCTTGGATAATCCAGAAAATGACTTCAGTTCTCTACCACATTTTGCATGTGTATATATAGAAGCAAATAAAGGGTAAATTATACAAAATCAGATTGAGTGTTAAATGTGAAACTGAAGACAGAATAAGAAACTATGAAAATTCAGCTGTGGGAGCTGATGTTGAAAGTCTGTATGCACAGCAAAGGAAGTTAACACAATTCAAGATGTTAACATCATAAAGCAATACTTTGAGCATATTGAGCTCTGAAGGTGCCAAAGTTGCCTTGTTTGTGTTAGACCATGGCTATAATCACAGCTCAGCTAGCTAATGAAATGCTAAGCAGTGTTGTGTCTATGCAGCATTATAGAAAAAGTAGAAGTGTTCTGAATAAGAGCAGATGAAGATATTGATTTCTTCCTCTTTCTTTGTGGTTTAAGAATAAGGTAGTAAGAAGTCATGAATTGGCTTCTTTGGTTGAGACTTAAAATGTCATTGATTCTATGGTTAGGTCTTCATGACCATGGTCATGTAGAAATTCTTCAAAATCCCCAAATTCTATAAAATTCTTTAAATTTTAGAAATTCTTTAAAAAGTTGTTGGCTGGCTCCAATAAACCATGGCCAGTTTGTATAGTTTTGTGACTTTGCATTTTCCGAAAAATATCCAAGAAGAACTCACGAGTCAGAGCAAATAATGTGTTTAAGGCCTGAGGTTCCAATTTCACTGATTTTTGTTTTGTGTTTGCCTATCTGCAGTTGTCAAAATACATGTTGGTATAATCAGAGGTAGGAAAATGCTGTCTTTTAGCACATACCTTAGATATTTTTCTCCATGGTGACCCATATAAATTATAACAAATATCTAGAAAATAGTGCATACCATTAAGTGCATAACCTGATGAATTATCACAAAGTAAATAAATTATATTAAACAATACCCATATCCGGAAATAAAGCATTACCAAAATAACAGAAGGCCCTTTAGGCCCCCTTTCCAGTCACTAGTTTCTTCCCAAGTATAACAGTATAACATTTACCTTACATTTCAATACTACAGATTAGTCGTGATTATTTTTGAACTTTATATAAATGGTCTTATAAAGTACACATCATCTTTTATATCTAGATTCTTTAGAACAAAATTATTTTGCATGTAAACATAGTTCATTCATTTTTCTCATGTAACATTTGATGACTATACCACAGTAGGTTTGTCTGATCTACTATCAGGGCATATTCTGGATTTTTCAGTTGTTCACTAGTTTTGAGTTATGTTATCTGTTTTGTGGTGATTGTTTCTTAATTCATCATTTTAAAAATATAGTTATTTTAGTGTCTGCTAAGGCACTACTAACTACAGCTTACTTTCTGTGAGTAGTTAAATACTCTATCCCAAAATCCAATATATTTTGTAAAGAATTCACTTCAAGACAAATATTCAATTCAACATAATACTTAATATGCATAATTTTTTAGTGGAGGGGAAAAATATACTCCTAATTCCTTAACTCTGTTCAATTAATAGTATTAATATGATTTTATTTCAAATATTACTTTAAACATTCATCCTTGAAATGTCTACTTATTATTTTTACATTGCTTCTTTTTTAAATTCTCTGTGACATTTAAAGTGTGTTTTATGTCCTATAAAAATTAAAGTTATGTAAGAGCAGTCTACTTCAGTGTTACTTAAATAAATAGCCATGGAAGAAAAAAAACCTCTATGTTCTCCATTAAAGAAATCATCTCTAGAGATGATTAAGAAATGAATTGCCATTTCCTCTTTAATACTCAACTCCTACTGAAATAGTCTAACAATATATTTTCATTATCTTTTATTTATATCCAAATGCAAGTATCTTAGCAATTCACCATATTAATGAAGAATTTACAGATATTTCTCTTTAAATGAAGTTAGAGATAGTGAAAATAGAGATATAGAGATATCTCTATAGAGATAGAGAGTTTATATTAACCTATCGACCACACCTAAGTCAAAGATTTAAGTTTTTTTTACTTGTTTATTTTAAGAAAATGCGTGAAAGATTCTTCTAGATTTTCATATTTTCCTAAAGTTATTACAGTGGGAACTGTTTCTTACTCATATCCTTTGGTATTGATGGGGATACTGCTCGAACTCGTCTCTGAAGTATGGTACAAAATAAAAAAAGTTGGCACAGGTCTTTAAAAGAAGTTCTTACTGTGTAGCATAAAAAAAGATGTGAAGAGTGAGGGTAAAGAAGGTCAACTTTTCCTGTCATCATCTAAAAAAAGTATCTATTAAAATAAAATATGCCATTTCCTACTTGTATTTATAAATTAAAACTAAATATCAGCCAATTCCACAACAGCATATCCTAAGAAGTATCTTTTTTCTAGCATTGAAGATTAGTCAGTATTGCCAAATGGATAAATAGCTTATTTTGAATAGAAATACCTTTTTCTTTGATTTATATTGGTTTTATACTTTAAATAATTACTATGTATTTTTTGGTTTTCTGTAACTAATTAATGTGCGTTTTATACCTTCATTACTAATAAATAACTCATCAAATATTTATTCGATAAAGACATCTGTTGTAATTTGGCACATGAGAGTCAAATGGAGTGATGTTCATAGTGAATCTTATCCCTTGTGATTTTATGAAAAATTACACAATCTTTTATGGTTTCAGTGATAGCTTTTGTGTATGCATGTCTGTGTGTGCGGTTTGAAATATTCTTTATTTTGTAAACATCTGTGTTTAAAATAGATGAACTTCAACAACAGCTTTAAAGTATAATGTTAATGTTTCTAGAAATTTATTAGGACTTTCCAATTTCATTGTTATATATACAGATGATAAAAGGACTTTTAAGATTATTGTTTCATTGACAAGGCAAATATGACACAGGGAAAATCAGCAGAAGTCAGGAAATCAAATTTCCATTCCTTGACTTGTTGTCAAAGAGTTGAATATCTTTAGACAAAAAATAAAAATAAAACAAAAAAATAAATAACTTATCTTTGGATGCTCTAGATATTGTATTTAAAATGAAGACATTGACCACTGGATTACAGTGATAGGCTGGGAACAATCTCCTTCCTCCCCTTTCTTACCATATCCCCCAAAATATAGCACCCCACACACACTCAAACACAGAACAAATACATAATATCATAGCTGGGGAGCAAGGGGCACTACATTTTGAACATAAAGTAGGTGTTAACAGATTGAAGCAGAAAACCGCAGCTCCAAAGTATAAGAGCATACTTCTTTCAGAACATGGAACTTATACTTGAAGCTAGTGTAAATGCAGAGTGCATTTTGAAGCATGCCCCTGAGTGACCCCTTAGTCTTCTACCTCCATATGCATGAAAGTGTGAGCACAAAAGAGAGGAAAATAAGGAGCAATAGAGGAGCAAAGTTTCTGTAGTGATGTGAACTAAAATTGTATAAGTTATGATGTTAATTATGATCCTCAAGACAACCACTAAGAAAATAACTTTAATGAAAGAGTAAAAGAAACAAAAAGGGAATTGAAAAAGTACCCTTAAAAAAAAATCTTTTTAACACAAGTCAGTGAAAGAGGACTAAAGTAACAAAAAAAAAAAGACATAAGATATATAAAAATTGGAAAATGCCGATGTAAGTCTGACCTTATCAGGAATTATATTAAATATAAATGAAATAAATGCTCCAATTTAGGGGAGAGAGAAAATTTTTTTTAAATGTTGATCTTTAAATGAAGTGTATTAATAAGACACACTTCTGATTCAATGACATAGATTTAAAGTTATGAGATAAAAAAGATAATGCAAACAGTAATCAAAATATACTAATATGAAAAAATAGAGTTTAAGACAAAAATTGCTACTGAGGGGAAAGGACATTTACTAATTTTAAGAAGTCAACCCATCAAGAAAATATATCAGTTACAAATATGTATGTACCTAACAACAGGGTCTCAAAATATATGAAGCAAAAACTAATAGAATTGAAGGCAGTAACTGGGCATTCAACAATAATAGGGAGTACTTCAATCACCATTTTCTATATGTATAAAACAACTAAGCAGAAGATGAGTGAGGAACAGAAGACTTTAATAAAAATGCTACAAAATTAATATGCATAAAAATGTGAAATATAGCAAAATACACATTTTTCTGAAGTGCACATAGAATATTCTCTAGGATAAATCATATGGTAGGCCATAAAATAGGTGTCAATGCATTAAAAAAGGCTAAAATGATACAAAGTATCTTCTTCACAGACAATAGAATGAAAATAGAAATCAGTAAAAGGAGAAAACTTGGGAAATTCACATATATGTAGAATCAAACAACATATTCCTAAATAAGCAACTGAGCCAAAAACAAATACCAAAGGAAATTAGACTATACTTTAAGATAAATTAAGATTAAAACGCATTTCAAAATTTCTAAAGAACAAGTCTCAAATCAATAACATAACCTTTTACTTTATAACCAACAATTTACAGAGGCCTCATAGAGACAAGTAAGAAGGGCAGAGATATGGAGAGGGCTGGCCTCTGCACCCACATGCAGTGGCTGAGAAGCCAGAGGGATATCTTGATTGCAAAAGTCCCCCGAGCAGCATGGGGTCTAAGTCCCACACTGAGATCCCCAGCCCAGAGCACCAGAGCTAGGAGAAGGAGCCTGCATTGCATCTGGCAGTGAAAAAACATCAGGGGCTCTGTCTTCCTGGAAGAGGAGGGAGTCTGCCAGAAACCTGGTTGCTGTCTTAAAGGGCCAACACATGGAATCTTGCTCTTGGACACTCACCCAGGGATCTGGTAGAGGGAAGGCAACTCAGAGTATATGGGAGTCATAAAGAGAATGCTTGAGTGGCTTAGTCTCAAGGA
This sequence comes from Mormoops blainvillei, assembly GCA_004026545.1. Classification (NCBI taxonomy): domain Eukaryota; kingdom Metazoa; phylum Chordata; class Mammalia; order Chiroptera; family Mormoopidae; genus Mormoops; species Mormoops blainvillei. The sequence goes on along the minus strand of PVJD01004081.1, from coordinate 63,120 downwards.
AAGATCTGGAGGGTCAGCCACTGAGGCCCCTGTCCTGAGTCCCTATTCCACACTGCCCTCAGCTCCATCTTCCCAATATCGAGTACTCCTATTGTAATAGCACCTGACTGGAGAGTGCACTAACCCTGTTCTCCAACTACTGGAGACCCTGCCCTGCCAAGCTTGACTCCTTCAGAAAGGGCTGTTGGTTGTACCCAACAGGGACCTTTGGTCCTCTTTTTCTGGAGAAGCTCTAGGCTGATACTCAGATAGTCAATGAGCTATATAGCTTTAGAATTGAAGCTACTCTTGCTCTCCTCCTGCTGGCACTGCTGACACCACCCCCAATTGGAGATTGTTCTGATCTGTCCTTTCAAGTCCCGGTGGCCTTACCCTGCTGAGCTTAGCCCTGCACAAGGATTGTAGTGCCAGGCATATCTGCTTGTTGGTGACTCAGATGGGTGCTTGGTTATGGGGTGCTGGTATAGGGGGAGTATCCTTTTCCATTCCATGAGAACAACCAGCAACATCCCCCCAGTGGCAGACTCACTTGACCTGTACTTTCGACTTTTGGTGGCTCCTCCCTTCTGAGCTCTCGCCTGTAGAGGTGCTGGATGGCTGTACCCAACCTGAACCTGCTGTGAGCTTCTTCTGTTGGAGCTAGAGTCAAAGACTTTGGGCAGAGACTGAGCGTTATGGCTCTGGAGTAGGGGCCACTTTACCCCCATTAAGTACGTGACCATGCTGGTCCTAAGCAGGAAACCCACTAGCCCCAAACTCCCAACCCTGGTCACCCTGCCCTATAGACCTTGCACCTTGTGGAAGAGACTGAGAGCTGCAGCCATTCTGAGTCTACTCTGTAGTCTTTCTTTGGGCCAGACAACCTCAGGGGGTGGCAGACTGACAAACAGGTGGAGGCAGACCTTACAGAGTCTTTGACCTTTTAATGATCTGCCTCTAGCTCAGAGCTGAAGGAAGCCAACCCTTCTACACAGCGTGGCCACTGCCATACACATTCAGGTCCAACAGATGCAGCCACAAACAATGAGTAACAAGGTAACTTCAGACAGGTAGTCCAAGGCTGGCTACACACAATGTTTGAAATTGAACAGCATTGGAGCCCTGCCCAAGTGGACTCAGAACCAATACAACCAGTGGTGGGATTCAGACAACACCAGAGCTCAACCAAACTAGCCACGCAAATGGCACACCCAAAGGGGAATTCCAACAGGCAACAGACCCTGATAGGAAAAAGTCTGCCTCAGGCGGAAGCCCCTACACAGCAACTCATACATAGTGATGGAGGTTTATGCTTTTTGTTAGCCAGTCTGAGTGTTAACTCCACTCCCAAACAGGCCAACAGCATTCAAGACTCAACTACAACAGGAGGACCCACATGAGCCACACAAGAAACTTTTCTGAACCACCTAGCTCAGGTAATCTGGAAGATTGCATCACTGAGCCCCACAGGATGATACATCATAAAGCCATCATAACAAATTTGGAGTCATAGCAGATCTAACACCTAACACACAGGGGAAAATACAAAAAGGCAGCCAAAATGGAAAGACAAAGAAATGTGCCCCAAATGAAAGAACAACAGATGTCCCAAAGGAAAAAAATCAAATGAAATGGAATAAACCAACAAACCAGATGCAGAGTTCCAAACAATATTATAAGAATATTCAAAGGCTTTAGAGGAAGAATAAATGATCTCAATGGCAACTTAAACAAAGGTATAGTAAGCATTAAAAAGGACAAAGAAACCAAAAAAAAAAGAACCATTCAGAAATGAATATAATATCTGAAATGAAGAATACTATAGAAGGAATCAATAGCAGGTTAGATGAAGCTGAGGATCAAATAAGCAATTCAGAGAACAAGATAACAGTAAGCAACCAAGCACACTATCAAAAAGAAAAGACAATTAAAAAAATTAGAGGATGCAGACTGGTGCAGCCGCTGTGGAAAGCAGTATGGAGATACCTCAAAAAATTAAAAATGGATCTGCCTTTTGACCCAGAGACCCCACTTCCGGGAATATATCCAAAAGGACCCCAAACAGTAATTTGAAAGAACATAAGCACCTGTAAGTTCATTTCAGCATTATTTGCAATCACCAAGATGTGGCAGCAGCCCAAGTGTCCATCAATCAATGAGTGGATAAAACAACTATGGGACATTTATACAATGGAATACTGCTTGGCTATAAAAAATAGAATGCTTTATCCTTTATAACAGCTTGGATGGGCCTGGAGAACATTATGCTAAGTGAAATAAGCCAGTCAAAGAATGACAAATACCATATGATTTCATTCATATGTGGAATCTAATGACCAAGCTGAACTAACAAGGAAAATGGGACAGACTCATAGATGGAGGACAGGATGACAGCTAGTGGGGGTGGTTAGAGGGTGGAGGAATTGAGCAAAAAGGATAAAGGACTCATGGACATGGACAACAATGTGGTGATTGCTGTGGGGAAAGGGTTATAAGGGGACTAAATGGTAATGGAAAAAATACAGTAAAGATAAAAAATTAAAAAATTAGAAAAGTCTAAGGGACCTCTGGGACAACATCAAGTATAACATCTGCATCATAGGGATAACAGAAGGAGAAGACAATGAGCAAGTGATCAAGAACCTGTTTGAAGAACAAATGGCTGAAAGCTTCCCTGAACTGATGAAGGAAAAAGATGTACAGTCCAGGAAGCACAGAGTTTCAAACAAGATTAATCCAAAGAGGCCCACGCCAAGACACATCATAATTAAAATAGCAAAGGTTAAAGAAAAAGAGAGAATCTTAAGAATAGAAAGAGAAGGACAGTTACTTACAAGGGAACTCCCATAAGACTGTCAGCCAATTTCTCAACAGAAACACTTAAGGCCAGAAGGGACTGGGATTAATTATTCAAAGCGATGAAAACCAAGGGCCTACAAGCAAGATTACTCTATCCAGCAAGGCTATCATTTAAAATGGAAGGTGAAATAAAGAGCTTCTAGACAAAAAAAAAAAGTTAAAAGAGTTCATTACCACCAAACTAGTACTGCAGAAATGTTAAAGGGTCTTCTTTAAGAAAAAGAAAGAAACAAATATACAGAGGAACATAGGTATAAAGGATAAAATGGTAATAAATAAATACTTATCAGTGATAATTTAAAAAGTAAATGGATTAAATGCTTCAATCAAAAGACATAGGGTAGCCGAATGGATAAGAATACATTACCCATACATATGCTGTCTATAAGACATGAATCTCAAAACAAAAAATACACGCAACCTGAAAGTAAAAGGATGGAAAAAGATATTCCAAGTAAGTGGAAACAAAAGAAAGCTGGCTTAGCAATACTATGTCAGAAAAAATACACTTCAAAACAAAGGCCACAGCAATAGACAAAGAAGGACATTACATAATACTAAAAAAACAAAACCAACAAAATAATATTACCCTTGCTAACATATATGCATCCAACATAGGATCACCTAAATATATAGAGAAAATCTTGGTGGTCATAAAGGGAGAGATGAACAGTAATACAGTCATAGTAGAGGATTTTAAAACATCACTGATATTGGTGGATAGATCTTCCAGACAAACATCAACAAGGCAACAGTGAACTTAAAGGGCACATTGGACCACATGGATTTAACTGACATTTATTACAGAACATTTCATCCCAAAGCAGGAGAATACATCCCTTTCGAGTGCACATGAAACATTCTCTAGCATACAGCACATGTTAGGACACAAACAAGTCTTAATAAATTCGAGAAAACTGAAATCATATCAAGCATCTCCTCTGACCACAATGGTATGAAACTAAAAATCAATTACAATAAAGAAAACTTAAAAAAACATTTAAACACACGAAAACTAAATAACATGTTACTAAACCATGAATGGGTTAACAATCAGATCAAGGAGGAAATTAATAGCTACCTGGAAGCCAATGAAAATGAACACACAGTAACCCAAAATCGATTGGATGTAGTGAAAGCAGTTGTAAAATGGAATTTCATAGCATTACAGGCCTACCTCAAGAAGCAAGAAAAAAAATCTCAAACAATCTAACCCACTATCTGAAAGAACTAGAAAAATAAAAACAAACATGATCTGGAGTAAGGAGAAGCAAGAAAATAATAAAGACTAGAATAAAACTAAATGATATAGAAATTAAAAAATCAAAACAAAAGATCAATGAAACCAAAAGCTGGTTATTTGAAAAGATAAACAATGTTGAAAAGCTTTAAACATACTCATCAAGGCAAAAGAGAGAGGACCCAAATAAATAAAATCAGAAATAAAAGAGAAGTAACAATTGACACCCAGAAAATTTGTTTTACTTTGTGGAGTGTAAGAAAATATTACAAATGATATGCCATCAAATTGGACAATCTGGGAAAAAAGAATACATTCCTAGAAACAAAATCTTCCAAAACTGAATCAGGAAGAATCAGAAAACCTGAATAAACTGATTATAACTAATGAAACTGAAACAGGGATCAAAAAATGCCTAGGACACAAAAGTCCTGAACTGGATGGCTTCCTAGGCTAATTTTACCAAATATTCAAAGAACTAACACCTTTTCTTCTCAAACTATTCCAAAAATTCAAGAGAAGGGATGACTTTCAAGCTCACTCTATGAGACCAGGATTATCCTAATCCCAAAACAAGATAAAGACACTACAAAGAAAGAAAATTATAGGTCGATATCCCTGATAAACATAGATACTAAAAGCCTCAAAAAATATTTGCAAACTGAATCCAGCAATACATTTAAAAAACCATGAACCATAAAGAAGTAGGATTCATTCCAGGGATGCAAGGTTGGTATAATATTTGCAAATCAATAAACATGATACAACACATAAACAAGTGAAGGATAAAAATCACATGATTACATCAATAGAAACAGGGAAAGCATTTGATAAAATCCAATACCTATTCGTGATAAAGCTCTCAGCAATGTGGGAAATAGAGGAAATACACCTCAACCTAATAAGGCCATATATGGAAAAACTCCAGCCAACACATACTCAAAGAACAAAATCTAAAGGTGTTTCCCTTAAGATCAGGAATAAGACAGGGATGTCTGCTTTCACTGCTTTTATTCAGCATAGTACTGGAAGTCCAAGCCACAGCAATCAGATAAGAAGAAGAAATAAAAGTCATCTAAATTGGAAGGAAGTAAAACTGTCATTATTTGCAGATGACATGATGCTGTATATAGAAAATCCTAAAGACTCCACCAAAAAACCCTGCTAGACCTGATAAATGAATTCAGTAAACTTGCGGGATACAAATTAATATTCAGATATCAGTGGCATTTTTATACACCAATAATGAACTATCAGAAAGAGACACTAAGAAAATTCTATTTACAACTGCAGCAAAACCAATAAGGTATGAAGAAATAAATTTAACCAAGGAAGCAAAAGACCTGTACTTGAAAATTTACACTGAAGAAATTAAGGAAGATACAAGTAAGTGCAAGCATATACTGTGTTCATGGATATGAAGGATTTACTTCATTAAAATGTCATACTACCCAAAGTAACCTAGAGATTCAATGCAATTTCTATTAAAATACCAATGGCATATCTCGTAGGACTAAGATAAATAATCCAAAAATGTATATGGAACCACAAAAGACCCTGAGTAAATCTTGAGGAAGAAGAACAAAGGTGGAAGAATCATGCTACCTGATATCAAGCGACATTACAGGACCATAGTAATCAAAACAACATGGTACTGGTATAAAAAGCTGGCATAGAGATCAATAGAACAGAATAGAGCAAGAAATAAACCTACATCTTTATGGTCAATTAATATTTAGCAAAGGAGGCAAGAACATACAATAGGGTAAAGGCAATCTCTTCAATAAATGGTTTGGGTAAAATTGGACAGATAACATGCAAGTGAATGAAACCAGACCACCTTATATCATCTACAAAAATAAACTCAAAATTGATTAAAGATTTAAATGTACAAGTTTAGCTGTGAAACTATAAGAATCCTATAAGAAAACATAGGCAGTATAATCACACACATTTCTCATAGCAATATTTTTTCTGATATATCTCCTCAAACAAGGGAAATAAAATTAAAAATAAATAAATTTGACTACACCAAATTATAAAGCTTTTGAAAAATGGAACACAACCCACTGAATGGAAAAACATATTCTCCAATTATACAACTGATGAAGGATTAATTGTCAAAATTTATAAAGAACTTATGCAATTCATCACCAAGAAAACAATCTAATTTAAAAATAGGCAAAGGATCTGAATAGACACTTCTCCAAGGAGGATATACAGATGTCCAATAGAAAAATGAAAAGGTTCTTAATGTCACTAATTATCAGAAAAATGCAAATTAAAACCACAATGAGCTATCATCTCACTCCTGTTAGAACAGCTATCATCATAAATCAACAGACAAGTGTTTATAAGGCTGTGGAGAAAGGGGAACCCTCATGCACTGTTGGTGGGGATGCAGACTGGTTCAGCCATTGTGGAAAACAGTGTGCAGTTAGTTCAAAAAATTAAAAATGAAACTGTCTTATAACCCAAGGATTCCACTCCAGGAATAAAGTCAAAGAAACCAGAAACACTAATTTGAAAGGATACGTGTACCCCTATGTTCACTGCAGTGCCATTTATAATAGCCAAGATTTGGAAGCAGCCTAAGTGACCATCAGTAGATGAGTGGATAAAAAAGCTGTGCTACGTTTACACGATGGAATACTACTTAGCTGTAAAAAAGGAGGAAATCTTACATTTTGCGGCAGCATGGATGAACATTGAGAGTATTATGCTAAGTGAAATGAGCCAGCCAGTCAAAGAAAGACAAGTAGCATATGATTTTACTTATGTGGAAACTATTAATAATGAACAAAATACACTAATGAACAAAATAGAAATAGACCCACAGATGTACAGAACAGGCTGACAGCTGTTGGTGGGGAGGGAGTTGGGAGTCTGCGTTAAAAAGGTAAAGGGATTAAGCAAAAACAAATAAAACAAAAAACAAAAAAACAGACACAGACAACAGTATGATGATTGCTAGAGGGAAAGGGGGTGGGGAGAGTTGGGAGAGTGCAAAGTGGAATAAATGGTGGTAGAATGAGACTTGACTTAGGTGATGGGTGCACAATGCTGTGTGCAGGTGATGTGTTATAGAGTTATATGCTTCACACTTGTATGGTTTTATTAACTGATATCACCCCCTATAAATTCAATTTTAAAAAATGTAAAAAGAAAGTAAATGAGGAAATGACAACAATAGCATTTCAGAAGAAGCCATCCAATAGGAATATGTATGTGTGTGTGTGTGGACACACACACACACACACACATATATAAACTTATTTAGAAATCACTGCAGTGAACTGTTGTTCATCTACTAGATTGCCTAAAATAAACATGTTTGACAGTAGTAAGTGTTGGTGAGAATGTAACCTAACTATGACCAAAATAAAATGAGCTGATCATTTTTGAAAGAGTGATGACTCTATTGTTATGAAATAAAGGAAAAAATTTATTAAATTAAAAAAGATGTATGCTCTCTTTGTTAGTAAAGAAGCACTGAACTTTAAGTATAACACAGACAAAGATATAATGAACAAAACATTTCATGCATAGAGAACATTATCCTTTAGCTTTATTTTTCAAGTTAGATATGGTTGTTTGTAATATAATTTTATGATTTCTTAGTAAAATTGCATTGAAACCACAAAACTACAACAAAAATTTTTACTCACAAATTACTGTGAAAATGTAACAGATTTTGTTTGAAACTTTTACAGTGATTTTCATAGTTTCATTTTGTAGTTCATTATAGAAAGTGTCCATTGTTCATGTGCTAAAAATTAGGTTAGTATATTAAAGTTACTTGTGGTGTAGAATACTTAAGCTCTTTGGCAATTCAAATGGATGGTGACTGCAGTTTTATTTCATAAAAAGAACTGCTACTCTTTTGTAGCAGGCTCTGAACAAAGAAGCTGCAAATAATTTTAATGAATTGAAGCTCATGAATAATGTTACTCATCTAGATTTTTGGATTAAAAAAGCATTTAAGTTTCATATATGCAAAGCCTTATGTTTTTATTTCAATGTTTCATTTATAGAAATTGATTTAGGATGCCATCGTGTGGCATAATGACTACGTTCAAAAGGCAGATGCATACTAGAGTAGAATATGTATCTATTAGAGTAATGCTACAGTTTTCTTAATAAAATTTAATTCTGCTTAAGAATTTGTAAGAGGATAGATAGTGCAGATAAGAAGACAAACTCTGTTCTTTCACAACTAGGATACCTCCTTGCCTGCAAGGCATAGAAGGAGAGATAGATACAATAAAATAAAAATTTTGGAAACAACAGAGTTAGGCTGACTCATAATCTTACGCATTACCAAATTTAAGTGATTGAATGAAGCTATAAAATACAGTTTTGGGAAATGATGTTTTATTTTATCTTTTTGGCTCTAAAGAACCTGATATTATTTCACTCAGCTACCCCAAGAAGAAGAGAAAACAAAGAGGAAGAAGAAACAGAATAGAACTAACTTTTGATAGTGAATGGAAAGTTACCTTGTCCTAAATCTACAAGTGCTATGTCTTTGGTGGAAAGAGAAAAAGAAAGGAGGTTTGGATCTCTGAGATGTGGCCATTAGCTTTCTGATTGATTCGTGTTAAAGTCATTTAACTTACTGAGCCTTAGTTTCCTCATCTGTCAAATAAAGGATTTGGATCAGATATATCTATGATCTCTAAATCAATGTTTCCTACAATTTCACCTTCCCTCACACTTTAAAAAGCCTTATATATTAACATCAATAAAAGAAAATTGAAACCCTATAGGAGAAATAAAGATGTTGAGAACTGAAACACAGCTCGGTGTACAAAGAAGGAAGACATGAACTTTCACAGGTTTCACAGAAGGGAAAGATGGACAGCTAAGTCAGAGAGACTTGCAGCAGCTTTACGGAGACAAGAACCTTGAATTGAGCATAGAAAGACAGGATTTGCATGAGGGAGTATTCCAAGCGAGTGAGGGAGAATGAGCAAATGGAAGAAGGCCAACAGTAGAAATAATTAAGCAATTAAAGAGACAGGGACTCTGTACAGTACTTGCTATAGACTGAATGTTTGTGTTTCTCCAAAATTCATATTTTGAAACCTAATTCTCAACGTAATGGTATTTGGAGATGGGACCTTTGGGAGGGGGTTAGGTCATAAGGGCAGAGCACTTGAGAATGGGACTTGTGCCCTTACAAAAGAGACTCCACAGAATTCCCTTCCCCCATATGAGGACACAGCCAGAAGATGACTGGCTGTGATCTAGGAAGCAGCCCTCAAGAGACACCAAATTTACCAGCATCTTGATCTTGGACTTCCCGGCCTCCTGAATTATGAGAAATAAATGTTTGTTAAGCCATCCAGTCTGTGGTATTCCTCTATAGCATCCCAAACTAAGACACTAATCAAATTTATCTAATGTAATGTAAGAGTATTTTAGTAATCAGGAAATTTCACATAGAAATTCTTATTTTCAGCTCCTCCTATAAGTGGAAGATCTAGTAACACTGGCGCATAGATCCCTATCTGGCAAAAACTGATGAGGTTGACCTTTTACATCATACAGGCTTTCTGCAATCTACCTGATTCTCCAGAACTCTCCAATGTTTGCTCATGCTGACCTATTCTACATATTTATGTTATTTGTCTAGGGTTGCAGACATTAATTTGTTTGAGTATGTACCTCCTGGATATAGAGTCATATAAAGTCAGGTTGGGCCCTGGCCAGTGTGGCTTGGTTGGAGTGTCGTCTTATAATCAGAAGGTTGATGTTTTGATTCCCTGTCTGGGGGAGTATGGGAGGCAACCAATCAATGTTTCTCTCTCGCATTGATGTTTCTCTCTCTCCCTTCCTCTCTCTCTCTCTTAAAAGCAACGAAGAGATGTCTTCAGGTAAGGAAAAAAGAAAAACCAAGTTGGAGGGAATGAAAACGAGAGACAAGTTAAAAAATAAGTGGGGAGACTGGGTACTTTCAGTGTCTAAAAACAGTTGACTACATCAACTTTGTAAAACCTAAGTTAAGACTCTTTAAATAAGCATGGGAAATTATGTAGAGTATATATAAAATAAAGTATCCCCAAATCTGAAAGATTTGATACTCCCTAATCTTATACTTTTAAAATGAATTTCATATTAAAGCAAGAAGAAAACAATAATGTCTGCTTCACTTAATAAACTATGTCCCCTAGCCACATCATTTGATTCAACATAAGAATAAAGAAGTCAATGATGGAATTGATTGAAAAAAAAAAGGCTGATCATCTCACCGCACAGTTTGCGCTTGGCTAGGTCACGTGACTTGCTAAATCCTGTGTGGCTCAGAATCTTCCTCAGCTTTTTCATAAGGGAGCTTTAATATTAAAAAATAATCATTTTTCCAATTTCAGTTCTGGGAATAACAAAGTAGTTTAATTTGAATTATCCTCCCTGAGATGATAATAATAAACTCCGTATAAAATATAAAAACCAACTATCTAACAGCACTGGAGAGCAACCAAAAGCAGGCAAACTGAAGGAAGCTGAACTCTTGAAAGAAAGAGCATGCGGCTAGGTGATAGAAACATTTCTGTGACTTCTCTTGAGGGCACACTCCAGATTCAGAATGGCTAACACTCAAACAAAAACTTCCAGGCATATTGTATCAATTTAGTTGTCGAGGATGGAATTTGAGCCCTCCAGAATGGCTGGAAATTAATTGAAAAAATCCCAGAAAGCATGGCGCCATAAAGGACAAAGCCTCAAATTGTATATAAACCCCTCTTTAATCCTTGGATGTCCTATGAACGGAACACGAGACTCTCAAGAGTAGAAGGAAAAGCAGCAGCTGGAAAGTTAATGTTAATGAGAGGTCGTCTGTTGACCACAGTGGAGAGAGAGGTTAGGATCTGCAGACCGCTAGGTCTGAGCAGCTTGTGCAAACTATTAGTTGTCATTAAATTCCAAAAGACACACCTTAAGAGTAAAGACTATGACCCAGCATTAAGAAGCTTTCCCTAAGGCTAAAGGGCTACACTGAAACAGACCTTACAAGTAAAGTGTAAACCAAACCTTCACAAGTTCGATGTGCCCAACCAGTGATGAAATTCCTGACACTAACAGAAACGAAAACTCTTCACAGGATGTTAGCAGAATCCAGAGTCTCTTCAATGTTCCCACATTTTATGTGAAGTGGTGTACGACTAAGGAGACTTTGGTATGTTGAAGGTATGTATTTTTATATCTTAAACAATCACTAAATAATATAAAAATAAAATAGAAGTATGACTAAAACAGGCCAACACATGATGTAAAATGAAAAAGTAAAACATGTTCCATTAACCCAAAATGAGGCAGAAAAAGAGGTGGGAAAGGTGCAAACATAGCAAACAATTAGAAAAATTGGTAGCTCTGAATTTAACCATATCAATTTTTACATTAAATTTAAATGGATAAAGGATTCCAACTAAAAGGCAAAGACTATAAAACTAGATTTTTAAAACAAGACCTAACCATATGTTTTCTATAAGAGGTATATTTTAAATTTAAAAACACAGATAAGGTGAAAGAAAAAGAATAAAAATATAGAAGTCTATATTATGAAAAGGTAACCATTAAAAAACAGTGTGGAAATATTAATATCAGATTATGTAGATTTTCAAACAAAGGAGATTAACCAGAAATAAAGAAAATTATTTCCTAATATTAAAAGGCTCAATATCTCAGGAAACATTGAAATGATAAATGTATGTGTACTTAATAGGATTGATTCAATAAACATAAAGGAAACTCTGACAAGGTGATATAGTCAAATCTACAATTATAGCTGGAGATTTTTACACCTATCTCTCACTAGTAAATAGATTTAAAATTAGTAAATATAGAGAAGAGCTCAATTATGCTTTTAACCACTTAGAGCTAATTCAACATTTATAGAACACTAGACAGAGTACAGAACACATATTTTCAAGTGCACCTAGAGCAGTCACTAATGTAGACCAAATGCTCAATGATAAAAAGTATCACTGCATTATTTAAAATTGAAATTTTACAAAGTATGACCTCTGATAACAATGGAATTAAATTTGTTGTGAATATAAATGATAGCTATAACCCCTACATATTTTAAAATTAAAAAATATAGTTATAAAAAACTGATTCAAAGAAGAAGTTACAAGTACAATGAAAATATTTGCACTCATTAAAATGAAAATACAATATCTTATTAGAGGGAAATTTTTAGCTTTGAAGATATACCTTAGAAAAGAATAACAGTTTTAAAATCAATGTTCTAAGTCTCTACCATAAAAAGCTAAAAAAAAAAAATGGGGAAGACAAAGTATACCCAAAGTAAATAGAAGGAAGAAAAACAACAAAACAACAAGTGGACAGTCGCAATAAGTACTTTGTAGGATAAAGGCAAGGCTGGCGTACAGTTTCCACTTGAAGATCCGAGACTCGCTGCTGCTTCATGAGGCTGAAAAGATCACTGGGAAGCTGAAATCTTCAGACAAATCATGTTGTGAAAGGGCAAGGCTTTCTGGACATATCCATTTTTCTAGACACATAAATAGTTGCAAACATATAAATAGCTCTACACACACAAATAGCTCTAAACATATAAATAGTTCTTCCACTGTGCAAAGAACTTTGACCCCTTTTCTAAATCTTTATAAACTGGTCAAAATACAAGATATGAAATGGTATGGTTTGTTTGCAAATCATTTTTCACTTGTATAGAAATAAGAATTTTACTTCTGGAATAAATATATTCAATATACCCAACTAAAATGTTTCCTTCAAAGAAAATGACATTTTCCCCCATTGTTTCTAGGGCTCTTGCAAGTATAAATGGATGTAATAAGTGGTCTGAACACCTTTTACCTACATACATTGGAACAGAAAAGAAAAATATCTGCTGTCTATTGCACTATGCTACAGCAAAGAAAAATGCTGAAGAAGCACTTGAACTAAAAATAAATCATAATCTAAAGTGTTAAACACTTTGAAGACAATATATTGACATCTCATCTATAAATTAGGTTCTGTTCATAAAAGAATTGCAAAAGTAGACTGTTAATACTAATAGTTTTATTATAATTAATTATTATACATCCTTATCCTTGTGGTACTATTATATAACCCTTAAATTATAATGACATTTTGAGTATAATTAGAGATAAAACTATTTTTTCAGGGAGAGGGTAAAATTTTTATTAATTTTAATCTTGATAAGTTAAGGAATAAAAACTTTTGAATGCCTACATTACAAAGTTACAGGATAACTTTTCATGAGACAAATTTATTGTAGGCAGATATGGCTTTAGGGTGAATGCAACCATAGGTAACAATTTTGAGGATTCCAATGGTTGATGCAATTTAAGGAGAGAAAGGCATCGCAGGCCCCAAATAGCCCCACGTGACTTGGCTGGGTTCCTGGAATTTCCCCCATTAAAATTTTATCCTGTAGGGTCAATAGCTTTTGGGCCTTCAAGGGACCTCCATGAAATTTTCAGTAACTGTTGTGAGAAAAAAACCCTTAAGACATTTAAACTAACATCTCAAAAATCACTCGTTGAAACTAGAAAAATATAAAAGAGGCAGTTGTGGAAAGAAGCACTGTCAGAAGTGGGAAAGAGTTCTATCATATTTAACATCTAATTTTCTTAGGCCTAACTGAACTGAGAATATTGTAGGGAAGTAATCTTTTGTTTAGTTTTGCTTTTAGTAGAGCTGTGTTAAATTATTCTATAGCTAGTAGAATAATTTGAAAGCCTAAAGAATAAAAATATATGCAATATTAAATAAACTGTAGAATTAAAGTCACTATCAAAATGGAAAATTTCCTTGTTTATGGCTTGAAATGTTGTGATAACAGGAAAAGAGATGACTACCACAGATGATCATGATGTTATTGGATGTTATTGCCATTATTGGGATGGCAAATATAAGTATAAAAACAAATGTTTGCTAGGACAAAATTTTTTCTAAATCTTGTTTATGCGTGTATGTGTTTGTTTTTGTTATAAATTCCCTGTGAATTTTGTGTATGTGAATGATATATAAACAATTTAGATACATGCAAATATCTATATTTTATAAACCAAAATATCTAAATTAAAGATCAACTTCAAGAGTCTCATCTTTTAGATTTTTAATTTTAAAAATATTATTGTTTTGTAAACACGATTTTGTTCTTATGATTATTCTAATCCCATTGAATGCATTGATCAAATGTTGCCCTCATCAGGCCAGAAAAGGTTTACCAGCTAATGACTGCATTTGGCAGGGGCTGAAGCTCTGGCCAAATAATACAGCTGTAGTTGCAGACTGAAATTGCAGTCAGTGAATAGGAATGGAGGGTCTTAGCAAAGGAATTTTCAATAGTTAGCATAAACCTAGGTCATTTTCAAGACCAGTTTTCAATCTTGAAAACAGGATAAAAGGAACAGGAAAATGTCCATTGAATTCAGCCTTAGTCTTCAGAAGGCTGAATTAAAAGATAAATTGGCTCTGTTCCTCTTCTGGTTAAAACCTTCCAATGACTTCTTTTTCCACTACAATAAAACCAGAATTCCTTATCTGGATTTATAGCCCCTTGAGGCCTGGCTTCAGTGACAACTTCACCGCCTTTTGCTTTCCCCTCACACTACTCTGCAGCCGCACTGACCTTTTTAGTTACCACACTCGGTGAGTCCTTTCCTTCCCCTGGGCCTTGCATTCGCTCTTCCCTCTGCATATGCCCCCTTTCACAAGGCGGACTCCTTCTCCTGCTGCAGGTCTCTGCCCCAAATCACTCCCTCTATGAGACCTTTCCTGGCTGTCTAAACTGGAATCCTTCAATTACTTTCTTTTCCCCCCAGATGCTTGAAATTATGAGCTGCTGTATAATGTAGTGAAAAATACATGGGATTTGCAATCAGAAGATTTGGACTTGGGTTGTGTGTACTGACTAAATGAACTTAATTCAATATCTTACCACTCTGAACATCGCATTCTCATACAGAAAATGCAGGCGATAATCATACCGATTTCACAGGGTTATTTTTAGGATCAAATGAGCTAAAGTATAATCTCAGAGTCAAAGATGCTAGCAATATCCCCCAAGGACTGCTCGTACGTTGTCATTTTCTTCATCCTGTGTCTAATACTCCTTTCAAATTGGTCAGACTCCAGCTGTACCGAAGAAACCAATTACTTTCAACCTTATAACCCAGTTAACTTCATTCATGGGATTTAAAATAATCTATAATTACCTCATTTGCTTACTAATTGATCTGTCCTCCGTTTTAGATTATAAACTGTGGCAAGGTGGGCAGCCTTTTCATCTGGTTTGCTACATCTTAGCTCTTCGCAAGGTGCCTGGCCTACAGGAGAGATTTCAACTGCTTTTCGCATCCTATTATTTTTACCATTATTTTGAGGCTTTATGAAAGCCCACACCTAGACCGTCCTGTCCCAAAAGTCAGTTTGTTTTTTTTCTTTTTTGAATCAGGTAGAAACAGTGGCAGTAGTGAAAAATTTTGGAAATATATTGAAAGTAAAGACTGCAGGATTGTCTGATAGAATGAGGATAGAATGTGAGGAAAATAGAGACAAGTATGGTTTCAAGGTCTGGGTTATTAGATGAATTTTTCATTTACTGAGAAAATGGTGGAATGGGCAGGTTTGGATCAGAGGGAGCAGAGTTACATTTTGGATATGCCAAATTTGGGGTGCTTGTCAGACCATCTAAATGAAAAAAAACGTAAGTGGTTGTACACCTGAGCACAGAATTCACGGGATAAACTAGGCTCCTAAGGCTCCTACGTAAAAATAAGTATCATTGTGAACTTCCCTAACTTAACAGGATGACTTAGATCGCTTTTCATCCAGACGCTTCAGCTGTCTGCACCCAGAGCCTACTTTATTCAGGTTTACCTACTTTGAAATTCTACAGGACAAATTTGGACAAGATCTTTGTTCTTCTCCACAAACCCATTCTTCTAGCCCCGTACTTCAAAAATACAGAGCGGACCCTAAATTTTGTTTCTGTATGTTTAGCAAATGTTCTCATTTACTTTATCTTCATCTTTAAATCCACTAGTCTATGTGGCTGTCAAATGACTGAGCATGAAATGGACCTGTGTGACTTTTTTTAGAGGGAAATGATTCCCTTGAGTCCTCTGTATGCAAGGAACTGACTCTTAAAATTGTATAAAAACATTGGATAACTGATCCTTTGTATGTGTCCTTTTTTCCTTCCTTTCCATTTGCTGTTTGCAAGTCACATAATGTATTTGTTGGAATATCTTGGCAGTTTATAATCAGGCAGCTTGTAAGAATGAAACTATATTGTGCGGCAATAAATGAAAATGGCTATTTGTCTATCTTTAGTTAAGTCACCTTAGATAGTGCCAATTTTAATTAATTGTTGTCTTTGTACTAGTTCTCATCTTACATTCTGGACATTTTACTATCCTTTATTTAAACTCTCCTTTGAGATGTAGAGTTATAGGAGACTAATCAGAAAAAAATATGGAGAACACATTTTAAAATAGCTGCTTGAGCAGAGGAATGTGGTTCCTTATAAACTTAAAATTCCAGGCTTTCAAAGAGAGATGATGATGCTGGGATATGGGAAAGCATAGCTATAGCTTTGTAGCAATACAAAAATTGCTACATAAATTGACTAGATGTTAATTTTCTTATAAGGAAACCTAAATATTTCAGCTCAAGAAAGTTAGCAAAATTTTAGTTGATGCCTATCAATGTGCCCATTGAAAAGAGTCTGTTTCAACCATTAGAGTGTTACTATATTTCTATGAAAATTATAGGAGTTATTTAAATATGGAACCATGTTGAGTTCGAGGAAATCTTATGTTCTTATCCAAGTCTGCTGTCTTACATTTTATCTTTTAAATAAACTTATGAAATCTTAGTTTCCTCATATAAAAGAAGGGCATTGGACTAAATGACTCTTATGGTTCTTCCATGGAAATGGCTCTTGAAACTGGTAACAGCCTTGGCTTGTAGTCCTCTTCACGGTTGGAAGTGAACTCCCCAGCTCCTAGGCAAGAACAAGCCCTTGCAGTGATCATGATGGGAAAGAAGGGGAAGCAACCTAATGTGATTTGCTCCCCTGAATTGTTCACACTGGCCATAGCTGGAAGAAACAATAGATCATCAGTACTCTCAATGTTCTCAAACAGGCTTAGATTCACAAAATTACAGAAAACTAAACTGTTCTTTTGTTATTCCATTGAAATAGCTATGAGAATTTGAACAGGGGTGGGGGCTGATAATGAGGGGAGGAAGAATGAAAGGTGGAGGGATCTGGTTGGTCAAACAGCGCTGTCTACTTGCATGCCCAAATCAGACTCGCACACCTAATACCTTAAGCTCTCTTATTGTTAAAACATAGAAAGTATTTATTGTTCTGGGCTAGCTTCACCCTTAGGGACTCCCTAATAGTAACTTGCTTTCTACCAAGACAGTGCCAACCATAGTAATCTTTTGTAGTCCCACTTACACAAAAAGACTAGAATTTTACTTTCTAGTGCACCTTATACATAGTAGTGTGTGTTAAATTGACTTTTTTTTAATCCAACCTTAATTATTGTCGTTGTGGCAGTGGTTATTTGTTTTGTCCTTTGATTTTTTTGTGTGAAAGGCTATTTTCCCTTATATTCAGTCTACTTATTTTAAAAATCTATTTGAACTTGAATATAATACTGTAGTATATTTTGTGGTCAATTTTACCCCTCTTCATCTTAGTTCCCAATAAAATCTAAATGCAAGTGGGCTGAGTAAACAGTATTGGAGGTGGTTGTCCATATACTGGAATGAAAATATGACAATTATCACACCATTGTGACTCACTGAGAAAGCAAAATAGGATAATTCAAGTCCTAAAGGGAATTCCAGGGGTCTGAACTGCCCACTTTTGCTGTCAGCATCAATCAAATTAACTGCCTAATTCTCATTCATGCGGCAACATATAGTCACACATTAAAGGTAAAAGTTATGGAATGGCTCTCTGACAGTGAGGCTTGCTCAGCAACAGAGTATGTGAACACGGAATAATTTCCATTTCTCATGATGAAAACCCCATTGAGTTGTTGCTTCTGCTTCTGATACTGTCTCTACTGCTCTCCTACCTTGCCCACAACTTCACCCCCTGCTGTGATATACTAATGTGCTGAAAATAAACCCGCAATGTCCTAGGTCTGGGATAATCCAATGCGCGTTTGACTAGCATGACTCAGGGGCCCGTATGTAGAATATGAACAGTGAGGTGCTGGCCCAGGTTCTCAGAGTGGGGGCAATTGCCCCACCTAAGCCCATGGGCTATGTGACTTCACAGGCTCTTCCCTCCCAACCAGATGTGGTACCACCAGGCAGGTTGTCTGAATGTCAAGGGGAATTCACTGTTTATAATTCTTCTTCCTAAATTTGATATAGGGACAGAAAATGAGCATTATAAGACACATTGGCATTTGGGAATTTGTGAGGGTATGTCGGAATTGTTTTTAATGTTTGGCTTTGGAGAGGAACTCCCAAAAATCCCTGTTGGCTGCAACATATGCTATTTGTAGGCCAGTGAGAAAAGAAACTAGTGAAATTATTATACTTGTCTTTTGAGGGGGTCTCCTTGCTTGATATCAGTATACTAATGGATGGTTGATTTGTCAGCCAGCTGTGTGCTTAGACATCTGTGTGGCAATATTGGTTTGCTTCTATAAATGGTTTAGTAAAATTACAATGCTAAAGATACGCTTTTCCCTTTGAATAGCTTTATGTAGAAAAAAAGAAAGCAGACTACTCAACATTAGTTCTGGCTCGACAAGACTCAGGTTAGTGAACTATTGTGAATAGCCAAGAAGTTAGTGACATATCACTTCAGGTATGATGGATGTTTAGTAATTACTGATCTCATATTGCAGTGACAGAGTTGGCATTGAAAATGTAAGCTGTTCAGAGTGATAAATGGATATGACAATTAAAAATATAAGGCATGATTAGTGTTGGGTGTAGATGCACCCTTTTAAGAAGGAGGTATAAGGTTTTAAAAACCAAATAAAAAGAGAATCTAAAATGTGAAAATCAAAGTTTGGGGAAGAAAGACATATCATTAACCCATAGCAGATTTATAAACAAATACCGAAATTTTAGAAATGTAGCAGCAACATAGTTTGGAGATAATGAAGACATGTGTGGAGACATGCAGATGTGTCACACAATTTTCATACATTCTGGGCACCATCTCTCATTCTCCTGTTGGTATCTTCCATCACACCCTCCTTCTGGTCCCAGCATTCCCCACTGGGCTCCGTATTGCAGAACACCTGAAGCCTGTTCGGAGGATGTCTGGAACCCACTCTGAGATCTCCAGTTTCACAGCAGTCATTGGCATGAACATTTTCACACAGTCTGGCTAACTTGTTGGCTGAGTTTTATTTTCTTAAATAAAAATGATGGACGTGAAGTAAGAAGCCTAAAAGTGTTATGGAGAGAAACCAATCCCTCCCACGCATACCTCTGCGCCTTATTGTTGGATAAACTGATAGGAGAGACAAACCGTGCCATTGCTAATGATTTCAATATCATTAACAGATCTTTAAAAAAAACTGGGAAGGCTAGTAAAATCTTTTTAAAAGCCTGTAAACCTCTGAAATAGCCAGAAAGGCCATTAAGTTTTCTTCTAAGTGACAAACTACCTTCTTAATGTCTTGGTATTTTGGTACATGAAAATATTTCATGAAAGGATGGAAATTTATTTCTAGCCCCATACTTGCGCATACATAGATATACATATACTGTATACAGTAGAGCATATTCCTGCCCTTCCTCGTCTGTGAACTTGGAAAGCTTCATGCATTGGTTTGGCACCATTTTCTCGCATTTTTAGGCACATACTGAAAGTTCTTCAGAGGTATATTTTATATATAAACAAAGCCCTGTGATTTTTTTTTGTCACTTGCATTTGTATTTTTTTGTGCAATGAGTAGAAAGTGCTGATCAGAGACATTCAAAGAGAAGGATTCTATCACTATCTGGATGGGTTATTTAAGAAAATCCCCATTATCTGTCCTTAAATCAATATCTCCATACACTTAAAAATTTTTAAACACATTATTATATTTTATAGCTATCATAATCTTCCATAATTTTTTTCAGGTTGTTATAGTCCTCTTGGATTTTTTCCTACCTCTTGGGTTCTGCCGAAGGTTTGGTTTGTTTGTTTTGCTGTCATTCTCCTTTCCCAGGCATTGAATAGTGCTATTCCTTAAAATTCTGTCTGAGGCCTGCCTCTCACATTGTTTGATGTTCTTCACCAAGGCACTGCTGCTTATGCCCAGACTTCAGTTACCACCTTCATTCAATGACTCAGCCCAGCCTTCTTTCCTGATGACAGAACTGTGAAATTCCCTGCCTACTTGAAATCTCCACTTGAGGAACTAAAAAATACCTTCAAATTCAGTATGTCCAAAACCAAGCCCACGATCTGCCCCATCCCTAACCACACCTTGCTATCCTCCTACATCCCTGTCTCAGTGAATGGCACTGCTATTGGACTAGCTGCTCAACATGCAAAAGATATTATTCTCTCCTCAACCCCTGCCACTCTCTTATATCTAATCATCACCAAATCCTATTGATTTGTCTTCCAAATATTATGCAAATTCATCTAGCTTCTTTCCATTTCTATTGCCACCAGCCTTGATATATTGTGATAGCATCCTATGTACTTTCCCTGCATAACAAAGCCAATAATGGCAATAGCGAAAATGCTTATTATATACTACTAATAATATAGTTATTGTACTAATTAATATGTCAATATATTTATTAAATTACATTTATAATTATGGTATCATATATTTATTAATATAATTTTGTGTTCATTCTGTACCAGGTACTGGAATAAGTACTTTTGATTAACTACCTCATTAATTTCTCATAAGCACCCAACAAGAAATGTGCTATCATTACTTCACTTTGTAGACAAAGACATTTTGGTTTAGAGAAGTTAAGTGACTTACCCAAGGTCATTTTGCTATAGTACTTCACACCTGTGATCATGTCATAACTCCAAACACATACATATACAAACACAAAAACCCTTCTCTGTTCAGCCCTTACTCTATCACATAAAATGCACCCAATGCCTTGTGGCTTCTAAGACAAAACTGAAAGCCCTGACCTCCTCTCCAGCCTCATCCCCCTGTGATTTAAATGCTCCATGATTCCTTTCACAATCTGAGTTTTGCATATCCTGTGCTTTTTGCTTAGCATACTTGAACCCCCTCCAACTTTGTGTCTTCATAGCACCATGTACTTCTTCCTCAGAACACATCATTATTTATATACTATGTCACTCTCTTTCATAGCACTTATCATTATAGAGACTTAACACATTCATATGTGACTTTTACATGTGTATCTGTGGTTTCAATTAACATCGACTTCGTACACTTAATTGTAAGCTACATTGGGAAGGAAATGTAGCTATTTTTATTTATTATTTTACCTGAGACATTTCATTTCATAGTACCTCATCTATATTAGGCAATCAATAAAAAATTATTAGATAAATATATATATTAAAAAATAGAAAACTGGGTGCAAATTCCCCAATGACTTTATGGTAGCAAACCAATATGCTAGATACACAAGTAGTAGTTCTGGACAAGAAACCATCAGTGACACTTTTGAGCTTGGTTTATTTGTCCCAATGCCTGCACACAGAGATGTTTGGTTAATGTTTACTGAAGGAATAAACCACCTTCTCTTAGGAGTTCTGTTTTCTGCCTGCCATTTGAAGCCATGGCAAAAGACCTCCTTGGAGGAGGCTTGGGTAGTTGGGGAGCAACATTTGCTCTGGGAGGTGGACAGAAAACACCTGCTCTAAGTACCAAAGTTTTCAAAGAGTTCACATGTCTTATCTAGTACTCGATCCTACCAAGGGAGCATTTAGAAATGGGGGAAGACTAAGTCCTTTAATTAATTTACTTCGTATTTTCTGGGGGCCTAGAAAGTGGGGAGGCTATACTGATTGAGTAGTACCATATCCAGGTTTACACTGTAGGGAAACAGATAATACATGTTTGTCACCACTACAAATGCATTTCATCACAAGCTGATCATTGCCTTTTTCTTTGAAAGAGTCAAATATGCAGAACAAAATAAAAGAAAAATATACATTTTAGTCTTGTTTTTTGTTGCACAACTTTTCCCTTCCATAGGGCTATCATTCTGATTCTCATTGATGTGTATTTAAAACATACAATGTTTTTGCATCTCTTACCCAGTTCACTTTAATACCTATGTGATTTTTAAGATTCTACATCTCATCATGTCATTATGAATGGAGTACTCCTAGGGTTGATGATCATATTGAAGCTAGACACCTGTCATAAAAGGATAAAGCCACAGCACTAAAAGCGTCAGCTGAAGGTATGGCCCCATAGATAGCATCCAGAATTTTCATTCAGACCAAGACTCCAATGAAAAGAAAGTAGAAGATGGATGGGGACTGAGTTATCTCTACGGTAAGACTGAAGGTGAACTGAACCATATATTAGAAATTGATGTATGAAGCATGGTTCCATCAAAGTCATTTGGATTTCACTTGCAATACCACTCCAATCTTGAGAAGTTTTAACACTTCAGGCGACTGAGAATTCTTTGAAATTCTCCTTTTTGTACATCCCTCTGTAAGTGTGTGTGTGTGTGTGTATATATAGAATATATATGTAATTATACATATAATTATATATAATACAAGGTGGGCCAAAAGTAAGTTTGCAGTTGTTTGTATGGAAAATAATACAATAATTAATAAATAATAAACCAAGAATGAACTCTGCATTTTGTGTACTTACCTACCAGTATGTTTGCCCACCCTGAATATGTATATAATATAATGAAATATAACATAGCATATATATAACATATATTATAGTATATTATTATATTATACTACATTGTATTAAATATATTTTATATGTATGTATTTTTCCTATATTGGCCTTGGCCAAAATAATGCTGGTTCACTGAACGTGCTTCCCCCTTGACATAGGTTTCCTAATATTAACTAGAGAGATGCAGGGCCAAGAAAAATAGTCCCTTCATCAAAATCAAGTTCTGAAAATCAAGATGCAGAAATTGAACACGTAAAAATTAAAAGCATTTTTATGACTCGAAGATGTTTTTAACAACTGCTCAAGGCCCCAGCATCGGATGAATTCACATGAGGGAAAGAAAGCAGTGTGGCAGAGTTAGGCCGGAGCCAGAAGGCACTTGTTCAAGTCCAAACTCCTCAACTTATGGCTGTGAGTGCTTGAGTAGCTACATCTATAACATGGAGATTTTATCAGTATATAGAATCTATAAAATGGGTAAAATAATGATACCTACATAAGTGTAGTGCTGAGCAGAGCCTTGTTACTAAGATGTACTCGTGTGGGGTGGCAAACGGAATTGTTCAGCTATGATGTCAAAGACTCATTTTGAATTGCCAGGCAACTTGCTGCTAGAACAAGGGGACTTAAGAGTCTTCCATTTGGTGGAGTTTCTCCCAAACCCGAATTCCCAAGGAGCCCAATGGCCTCCTTCTAAGGAGCACTTCCCAAGGGTCCCAGATTTGGGGCAGCTGGCATTTCTATGAGCCCCTATCCAGCTGATGGCCAACTCCAGATGGCTTGGCAACTGAGCCCCACATGTATATTTCTTCCCTACGAAGGTCTTTTTCCCACTTAAATTACATTTCACGTATATAGTAGCAGTCAGGCAGGGTATCTTCCCTCAAAACATAAACACATTGAATGCCCAATTGCTTCCCACGACTCCAGCACACCTCTCAATGAGATGATGAGAAATGGGGACCATGTGCCTCTTTTTGCTGATTATTGGTCTCGCCAATAAAGCCAGTTTTTTTAACCTCTCTGATGGGACATCATGGTATTAACCTTTCCCCACTCTGTCACCGTTCAGTAAATGTTAGCTGTACCTAATTCTGTTACTTGAAATTTAGTTCATTTTGTAAAGGAAGCTGCAGAGGATACACAGTAGCTTTGGGTTCATCCACCCTGTTTATGAAATCAGTCATGTAAAATTTCCTGCCTAAATGATAACAGATGTTCTCAATCCATTCTTGCTACAGTAGTTTCACCTGGGCTCTCTTCCAGGGGCTGTCCTTTGCATGAAGTCTTCCCACATAAAATTTTGAGCAAACTAAGTGTGATAAGAGATAAAGTTTTAAATTAATATTCTCCTAGTCTTTACGTATGTGCAAATAATCAGTTACTTATGAGTTTTTAGCAATCCAAGGTATAAGCTTAGAAAATACACTTAAGAAACCTCAGAATCTACACATCCCAAAAGTGTAGACGTGGCAACTAGTTTTTGAAATTTGGTCATCAGAGTCCTGAATTCTCAGACTTAAGGTAAATTTAAAATAGTTTTACCACGAAGAGAGGAGAGGAAAATACTACGCTTTGAAGCAGAAGTATTATATGCCTGGCATTTTGGCTGCAGCTTTATGATATAGTAAAGAAGCATAATGATTTTTTTTTTCATTTTAAAAAACTGTGGAGGAGCAGAAAAAGCATGCATCCAACAGCGTGGTCCACCAGCTTAAAGAAAAAACCCAAAATTCAATAGAGAAGCAAGATAATAAATGCTCTTTTGAAAATTTTTATAAAGGAAAAGTCAAATCTACAAGTCATTCAGAACAAAATATGTACTTATAAACATATACAAGACAGAATTCCTGCTTTCAAAGAATTTTATAGTCTGGAGCTCAAGTGAGAAAAAAAATGTTTTTTGGAAAAAATTATAGGTCATGAGATGCAGCAGATACTTTATCAATAAGAAGGCCTCTCCCATCCTTGAAAAAGGAAGCTCCCATTTTCTCTTTACTAGTAAATTTTCAGATCTTCACAGTGAAATAAGGATGCTTTACGGCAATAAAGAAACATATCTTAAATTTTCTGTCCTCCTGCCTCTTAAATATGCCCTGTCTTCTGTAGGAGTCCTTAAATGCTGGCCTTCTTGCTGGTTTTCACATTGTTATCTGTCAAAACTATTTGTTGAAGATTTCTAGGAATACTTGAAGAATTGGTGATATGACCCAATGCATGAAAACCTTTAAGAGCTGAAAAAGAACTGAGCATACAGTGGCCTGAAAATTATGTCTTTGTGCTTTACCTGTGGGACCTCAGCATGCTCAGATGTTCATTAATTGTATTAATCTCTGTCTGTGGTCCTGGGTGTGGGAGGTGGGCAGTTAACAAAAGGAGCTAGCTATGGAACTGTTGAATAGATAGAGAATCAAGCAAATATAATGAATAAAATTTTCCACAGTTAACTTTAGTGAACCGGGGGCATTTTTTAAATACATAGCTTAGATTTAAATTTGCTTTTCATCCAACAAATTTTTAAAAGCAGGTATATCTTACACTCTTAACAGGCAAATAGAGACTGTTCAGCCAGGCCTGACCTAGCTTTTCTCTTACTGTCATTGAGCGATAGTCCTGCTCCAATCCCCTCTCATGTACCCAGAGATTAGTTTACACCAAACTGGAGCTGGAAATATCCACAGCTCCAGGGGGCACGGAGCACATGCCCTAGAGTATAAATGGTGCAATGTGAAAGTCGCCATGGGAGCTCTGTCACACTGAGGTGCTTCTGCTAGAGAGACGCCCAGGCCGCTGTGCCACTGTGACTTTCTCATCTGAGCCAGGGACTCTAAGTTCAATTGCTAGGACTTCTAATGAGATGTGAGAAAATGGTTAAGGAGATAACATTTATTCAAAGTTCAGTGATGAAAGACTGTGATTTATGTAATGAACTGTAGGCTCTGATGAGAAGCTTAATTTTCTCATCTTTCAAAGCCTATAGGATTCTTTGGGACTTCACCCCGCCCTTCTTTTTTTGTGTCTTCTCTGAGTTTGCATATTCTCTTCCCCTACTCCAAAGCCCTGCGTGTATCCTGCCTTTCGTACCTTCCATCCTCAGTGTGTTTGTCCCTTACTTATATCTTCTCCCTTTTCTTTTGGTCTCTTTCATTTTTCTTTCTGCTAATAACTTTTATTTCTCCGTTCTGCTATTTTAAGCATTTCCAATATGCTTCCTTTTCTCTCTCTGCCTTCCCTTTCCATGCCCCAGCAGGCACCATTCTTCGCCACTGGCATTTTTACCATCTATTTACCCTTTCCCTTGCTGTCTGTTTAACCTCCTTTTGTCAATATTCAATTTCTTCTATTTTTCTAGCTTCTTTCTTCCTATCTTTTCTTTTAACTGACCATGATGAGAAACCCAAGTACACCCATCAGTGTCCGCCCATTGTAGTCCCAGAGTGACTTTTCTTCCGTGCTGTCTGTGGTCCTTGAGAGCACAGAGGAGGCATCTCGGGATTCTGAAGTGACTCTCAATGCCCACGAACTTAGAGCTGGTACTTCAATTGTACCTCGATCACATTGTAACTTCATAAATATTTATAATATATGCTGAAAAATATTTTTGAGATGTTTATTTCCCTACCTGAGACAACTAAAGTGCAGTCTGTGATACTTAATCTCAGATTTATAAATGTTCTTCAATGATTTTAGAGTTTTTTTATTGTTGACATTATTGAAGATGCCCCCAACTGCCCCCTTTTACTCCCCCCTCCACCCGGCCCAAATCTATACAAAAATTCTCCTCAGGCACGACTCTATTCTTCTGTTAACTGTACACAAAAGAAAAACCTGCTTACTAACCTCGTTCCATCAATAATTACACCTGCAATAAAGTCTGTCTTCAGGCAGCGACAGTCCCATGATTTTGGGACTCACATAACAATTTAAACAAATGTTGAAGAAGAAAATTTCCCAAATAATTTAGCACCTTCTTCAAGAAATTAGAAAGTCAACCACAAAATAGATCAAAGGATAGAAATAGTAAAAAATTCATAGACATAAAAACAAAACTACATGAGTTAGAATCCAAAATCTGGTTCATTGAAAAAATAATATAAAATGGATAAAACTCTAAATAAACTAATGAAGGAGAATAAAAGGAACAAAATGCAAACATACGAAATAAGAACTGGCTAAGAGGGGCATAATCAGAAACAGAGAGAATGCAAGGAATCTTAAGACACTACTTTGTTCAACTATGGCCAAGTAAATTCTGAAAAATGGGATGAAATTAATAATGTTCAAATGAAAGTATAATTTGCTAAAATTGACATAAGAAGAAAGAAAAAGTTCTAAAGAGATTAGTATTCATGATTGGTATTCCAGATAGTTTTATGGTAGGGTCTTCAAACAATAAGTGAATCTAGGTGTTTTTGCACATTATGGCTGGATATCAGCTTTTCTAACATACACATAACAGAAAAATTTGACAAAGAGCTACTGTTAGAAAAAACATAAGGCACTGATGGTTTAAGAGGAAACTCTATTTCACATTGCATAATATTCTCAAGGTCAGGAAAAGCAAAACACTGTATGATTTCACTCATATGTGACCAGAGGGAAGGAGGTCAAATATATAGTGATGGAAGATGATTTGACTTTGAGTGGCAAACACACAGTGTAATATATGCTCAAAAACGATGTGGCCCTATTAACCAATGTCACCCCAATAAATTTAATAAAATAAAATTTTTTTAAAAGGGGAATTCTACCAAAGTTTGAAAGAGTAGATTTCTCTAATTACTGAAATTATTTCAAAAAATTAAAATGGAAATTTAGCTTTTAATAAAAATAGCATTTAAAATTAAAAAAAGAGTTGAAGGAAGATAGATGACCCAATAAATATTTTGGGGAAAATTGAGTAGTCACGTGGAGCAATATCTCACATCACACACACACACACACACATACACACACACTCATAAAACTTCCATTGGACAAATGATTAAAATGTTCAAAAGGAATCCTTAAAAGCATCAGAGGCAATGTGACAAAATTTTAAACCGAAAATGAAAAGCTCTTAAAAAATACGTCAAAGTATCCATAGATCATGGTGAAAATTAGTAAATTTTATCACATAAAAAATGACTGTGTGGCAAAAAACACTATAAACAAACTTTAAAGATAAATAAAAATGGTAGGAAAAAAAGGCATTTGTAGTTCTTACTATAGACAAAGGGACACATGATTAAAAGGTAAACAGTTCTTGTGAAGCAGAGAGAAAAGACAAAACCCCAACAGAATAATGGGCAAAAGAGATAGGAGTTATTCCCATATAAGAAAAAAAAAAAAAGACTTTTAACATATGAAAGGTGTTCAAAGCACCCATCTTAAGAAAAATAAAAATGAAAACTAATTTTAGAAACTATACTTTTCAGGATGTCAACTTGTGACAGGATAGTAAGAAGCTAGAAAAATCCTGAGCCAACGGAAATGGGGAAACTGAGACAAAGAAACTAAACAAGGCCAAACAGTTTGAGCAATTTACAGCCAGCCAGTGAACCGCGAGACCTAACCTCCCTTGACCAAGGACACTCCAGAGCAAATGGTTTATATCAATACCCCTCCTCCCTAACCACAGAATACATAGCTTAAATCTCCCTGGTCTGGGAAATGGAGAACAGGGACCCAATTAATGTCATTTGTGCCAGCCAGACCCAGGACAGATGAAGTCAGGGGAACAAACAACAAAAACCCCATTAAAGGCCAGACAGACCCAAGATAAAAGTAAAACAGCATAGCAAGCCAAAGAATATTCCCAAAGCCCCTTATGTGCTCATTTTGACACATCAGCATATTAGAAATGCACCTGGAAAGCTGATGAAGAATCTGCTGCAACCCTCCCGTAAGATTTTCACCCTTAGAAAAAAAGATAAAAAGCCCTCAGGACACAGACTCAGGGTGGTCTTGCTCTAGAGCTCCCCCATTCCCCTTCCTGGGCATGAACTTTGTACTTCCTCGGAAACTCTAAGGGCCCCCATGAGACTTGCAGTCAGGGCAGCAGTGGGCAGCAGCAGCCTGACGGGCTTATCCCTGATCTTGTCTCCAAGCCCCCTTTTTCTTTGACTTCCCAGGGAGCTAAGGGCAGCCTCGCCTTGGCTCACTCCTTGCCTATAACTTTTCTGGGGAACCAGGGCAGAGCACGGCCTGGACTCTCTCCTGTTACTTCTACCCTAAGTTCTTCCTTTCTTTCACTGTCCTAGCTTTAACAAACATACTCTCAAAGTCACGCGGACTCTTGTTGTATAATCTTTTCTACATGAAGTCAAGAAGCCACACACTACAGCCTGGCCTGAGACCAGCCCTCTCTGGGCCGTTTCCTGTCCAATAACAAAACCCCAAAAGTTCATCAACGTTATCTGTTGTGAATAAATATTAAAGAAAAACAAGGCAGTCTCCTATATTGACAAGCACTAGGATATATTAAATTTGTACAAGTCCTCTAAAGGGCAATTTGTAAATACCTACCCAAATTACAAAGTCATATGCCCTCTGACACAGCATTTATGCTTCTGAGAATTTATCCTTTAGGCATAATTCCACATGTATAAAGTAGTATGTTTTCAGGGCGTGTGCAAGAGGCAACCGATGTTTCTCACATCGATGCCTCTCTATCTCCCTCCCTTCCTCTCTCTCTAAAAATAAATAAATAAAATCTTTTATATATATATTTATGAAAGGTTATTTTTTGTGGTGGTCTGTAGTAATAGACAATTGAAAACAACCCAATACCAACCAATAGGGAACTGGTTAAATAAATTGTAGTACATATACATCCTTACCAAGGAAAACATCATAAATGATTAAAAAATAATAATGAGAAAATTCTCTGTATTGGCATGGGAAGATCTCTAAGAAATGAAGTTAAGTGAAAAAATGCAATAGATATATTTAGTATGCTTTCATGTAAAAATGGAGAGAAAATTAAAAGTGTACTTATAATTTATTTTATTTATGTTTTATAGACCCTGAATAATTCATAAGCAATTAATGATAGAGGGAGATGGAAGTAAACTAGGTAAATGAAGGTCAGTAATGGGAGGGAAGCTTTCACTTTATTAAAACATTGATTTATATTATATAATAATACCTATTTTAAATATGAGAAAACAGTGTTGGAGGAGGAAGTAAATTGCTCATGATAGAATACCTAGGAGGTGGTGGAACCAAAATTTTAATTAAAAAAGAGAAACTGAGTTAAATAGTGTGGCAAATAATTATATATAATTTCTATGATTTTGAAATATAACGTGTTAGAATAATAGGACTATTTTGAGTAGTACTTTTCTTTACCTTACAGTAAAATGTAGAACTCTCCTCTTCATAGGATCTTGCTTTTTATACAGGTATTGCCTTCCATCTTGATTTATCGATGGTTTTTTTGAAGGAAGACTATAGGCACCAGTTGAAGGGAAGAATAGTTTGGAAAGTGCGTTTGCAATTCTCCATCCTATATATTTGGAGAAAACTTCATCCCCTGCATTTGATGAAACTTTTGTACTATAACTAGTGAAAGGATCCATGGGGTTATTTAACTCGGCCTGTTGAAAGAAAGAGAAAGGAACCAGTTAAGATAGAATTAAATGAGAGGGGGAATGATGGATTATTAAATAAAACACAAAATGTATGTTTGTTTTCTTTAACTAATGTTGCAACCTTTCTGTTAAATAAAAATAACCTTTATAAAAAAATGTAGTTCCCCCAAATTTTTAAATCATAACAATTTTCAATGAAATAAAAAATTAAGCAAGAATGAAATTTTGAAATAAAATTTTTGATAACTAAATGATATAATTTTTATTTTAAATTTGTATACTTCCCACACAAGAATTGCATAACAATTTATAGTATTTATTTAATAAAAAAATTAAACAAGCAGTTGAGGTAATGTAGATGTTTCATTAAATAAAAATTTAGTTCCTCTCTGTATAATCTAAACTTTCCTTGAAGTCAACAGAAAACTTCTATAGAACAAAATTTGCATTAAGTAAAAAAAAAGAAAGGGCTTTGTATTTAGCTTACATTGAAGATGTTCTAGGATTAAATTTAGATTCAGATTAAATTGAACAGGTTCTAATAAAAAAAAGAAAACCTAACAAAAATTCCACCATGTTTATGCAGTTTTTACTCAGGAAAGAGCTACTTTCTGTATTTTCCTTTTTATGTTCAATAATGTTCATGACAGACTTTTAATTACATCCTCTTTTGAAATGGCTAGATGTGTATTTTATTTGGCTGGACTTGGTAATAATCCATGAAAATATAAGTTTCAAAATGTCACACATACTTTTTTATAGCATTCACTATAGGTTTCTATTAGGAACTTGCTCTCAAAAATAAATTGTATACTTCCTACTTTCATGTAAGCTTTTATATTTTTTAAATAATGTTACTATTCTTCATGCAGTTTATTACCAGTCATTCAGGATTTATTTCATATACCTATCAATCTTATGGTAGAAAATTAAAGGAGTGGAAAATGTTTTTGTGTATATGAACCTCTTTAGGATTCCAGGATCAGGCTTGGCTCAATGAAATACTGTTTAAAGATTGACTATTACATTATTTAGGCAAAATTATAGTAGAAAAAAATGAGAACAATCTCATGGTAAAGGCTGAAAAAATAAAGTTTAGAGTAATGAGGAAAATAGTAAAGTGCAGTGTAAATAAATATGAATTACTGTAAAAGCCACAGAAGATGGGAAACAATAACATGCAATAACATACTAAAAATAAGGTTTAAAAAAACCATGCAAATAGCTAAACACCAAAAAAAAATTGAAATGAAGACTCAAGAAATCCTCGAAAGGCTAGAAAATTAATAGCAAAATTTATAAAGATAACCCTATTTTTACTGTTTCAGAAAATAACTTAATCAGTGGTCCTCACTGAAATGCATGTACTCGAAAATATCTTTGATTTTACTGATCTCTGGATGTTGGAATTAGCATACACTCATGTCTATGTTATTCTCAGTTGTGTATCTTTCTTATTAACAAGGTCAAAATCATGGGAAAGCAGTCAATTTGAAACAACAAATTAAACTGGTTAGGTCACTTTGTAGCTATTGTGACTTTGAGGGCATTATTTAACACCTCAAGTCTGCAGGCTCATCTGGAAAATGGTAATCATATTACGTACCTGGGTTGTTTATTGTTTGGCTTCCATGGCTTAATTATACACAAGAAAAAGTACTTCAAAATCAATAGCAATATATAGTAGTACGCAAACATATTACTATGACTCTTCTATTACCAAGAGAGTGATGAATGAAGAAATTTGTGAATAATTGAATGGACCAGAAAACATAAATGTCTTCTGATGACAATTTCTGATAAAATGTACTGTTTCCAGGGTAGCACTACTCTGCATTATAAAATCTTGATGCTATTTTCTGTACGCCTCATCTGACTCCTCCTTGTTTCCTTTCCTCCCAGACTGGATAGGCTGTAGAACCAGATGCCAGCTCTCTCAAGAAGCAAAATGATGACATTCTCACCATTCACACTTATTCCCTGGTTGAAAGCCCAGGGAATAATCCCTCCCGCATTGATGCCCAAGGCATTCAACTGAGGGAAATGTAGTTTCAAATGTCGGTCAAATGCATCATTGCCTGATCTATAAAAAGATTTTGTTTGTTTTCCTACAGAAAGTAACCAGGAAATAATATGGGTTTTGTAGTTAGAAAGGTCTGAAATGGGTTCTGGCTTTTCCACTTACTAGTTAAGAATGTAAATTGGGGAAATTTAATTAACCTCTCCAGGCTTCCATTTGGCGCTTAGTTTAGTTCCATCTTGTTTTTCATTCTGATATGGAGACAATAATA
Organism: Mormoops blainvillei; assembly: GCA_004026545.1. Classification (NCBI taxonomy): domain Eukaryota; kingdom Metazoa; phylum Chordata; class Mammalia; order Chiroptera; family Mormoopidae; genus Mormoops; species Mormoops blainvillei. The sequence continues at coordinate 30,308 of PVJD01004081.1, read as the reverse complement.
ACCACCTTTAAGAGAGCTCTGTGAGGGTTAACTTAGAACATAGGGCAGTCTGTCGAACAGACAGTGAGATGCTCAACAGGTGTTGGTCCCCCCTTCAGGGCCTCCCTGAGACAAGCACTAAAGCTGTAGCCTCTGCAACTCCTTCCACCACCAACCCAGGGAAGACCTGATCCAACCTCTGCCACACTGAAAACAATTTTGTTACGTTGTCAGTTTTATGAGAGAATATGAATCAGATAGGATCATGATTTTACTTATACTGTCATCTCTTTTTTAAAATAGCCTTCCTTTTTCTTTTAAAACCATTATTGTAATATTACAAAATTCAGTGACTTAAATGACAACTATGCATAAATATAATTCTATATTTCTTGGAATTAAAAATAAATAAAATGTAAATGGCCGTTCCTTATAACAGATTCCAAATTCATGAATTTACTACTAGTTAGCCTACCAATGAACATTAATTACCTTAAACTCCATTTGTAAATGTTATTCATACACTTACAGTTTCATCACAGGTCCCTATTTTTTAACAATGACTTTAAAGTCAGAGTTTTGCATATTGCATTATTGCAACCTGGCATTTTATTAAGAAACAAATGGTAATTTTTAATATCTATGCTAATTTTACTGATTTAGTATTAAAATTACAAAAGTGGTATTCTTTTTTAAATCTTTTCATTTTTTCCACAACAGTTTATCTCCCCATACCCTCTTCCACCTCCGTCCAGTCCCACACCATATAATTACCACACTCTTGCCCATGTCCGTGAGTTCTTTCTCTCTTTTTTTTTCCTTTTTTGCTCACCCTTCCATTACCCCCTCCTCCAACCAAGGGCTGTGAGCCTGCTCTCTATCTATAAGTTTGTCACAAATTTGCCTGTTGGTTTAGTCTGTTCATTAGTACATATGAGTGAAATAATATGGTACTTGTGTTTCTTTGACTCACTTATTTCACTTACTATAGTGTTCCCCAGACCCATTGAGGCTGTGGCAAAGGGTAAAATTTTCTTCCTTTTTACAGCCAAGTAGTATTCCATTGTGGAAATGTACCGTAGCTGTTTTATCCACTCATCTACTAATCAACACCGGTACTGCTTCCAAATTTTGGTTATTGTAAATAATGCTGCAGTGAACATAGGATGCATATATTCTTTCAAATTATGGTTTGGGGTATATTTGGATATATTCTCAGAAATAGAATCACTGGGTCATAAGGCAGTTCCATTTTTAATTTTCTGAGGTAACTCTATTGTGTTTTCCACAGTGGCTGCACCAGTCTGCATTCTCACCAGCAGTGCAAAAGGGTTCCCCTTTCCCCATGTCCTTGTTTGTTGATTTCTTGATGATAGCTATTCTGACAGGTGTGAAGTAATATCTCATTGTGGTTTTAATTTGCATTTCTCTGATGATTAGTGATGTTGAGCATCTTTTCAAATGTCTATTGACCATCTCTATGTCTTCTTTGGAGAAGTGTCTATTCAGGTCCTTTGCCCGTTTTTAATTGGATTTTTTTTAGTGTTGTTTTATAAGTTCTTTATCAATTTTGGATATTAACCCCTTTTCGGATATATTGGCAAATATATTCTCCCATTCAGTGGGTTGTCTTTTCCTTTTGTTGACGGTTCCCTTTTTTGTGAAAAACCTTATTTTAGTTTGACGTAGTCTCACTCGTTTATATTTTCTTTTGTTTTCTTTTATTTCTCTGAGGAAATATATCAGAAAAAAATATTGCTATAAGCAATATCTGAGACTTTACTGAGTATGTTTTCTTTCATGATATTTATGATTTTGAGTCTAACTTTTAATTCTTTAATTCATTTTGAGTTTATTCTTGTGTGTGACATAAGAACATGGTCTAGTTTCATTTTTTGCAACTATCTATCCAATTTTCTCAACACCATCTATTGAATAGACTATCTTTAGCCCACTGTATGTTTTTGTCTCCTTCTTCGAATACTAATTGAGTATAAGGGTGTGATTTTATTTCTGGGCTTTTTATTCTGTTCCATTGATCTGTATGTCTATTTTTATACCAGTACCATGCTGTTTTTTATTACTCTGGCCTTGTAGTATATTTTGATATCATGTAGCATAATTCCTCCAACTTTGGACTTCTTTTTCAAGATTGCTGTTGCTGTTCAGGTCTTTCGTGGTTCCATATAAATTTTTGGAATATTTGTTCTAGTTCTGTTAAATATACCATAGGTATCTTGATAGGAATTGCACTGAATCCGTAGATTGCTTTGGGTAGTATGGACATTTTAATGATGGTTATTCTTCCTATTCATGAATATGGTGTATGCTTCCACTTATCTGTATCTTCTTCAATTTATTTTGCCAGTGTCTTATAATTTTCCAAGTGCATGTCTTTTACATTCTTGGTTAAATTTATTCCTAGGTATTTTATTCTTTTTGAAGCAATTGTGAATGGGACTGTTTTCTTACTTTCCAAGAGTTTATTATTGGTGTATAAGAATGCAACTGATTTCTGGATATTAATTTTGTATTCTGCTACTTCACTGAATTAGTTTTTTCTAGAAATATTTTGGTGGCATCTTTTGGGTTTACCATATACAGAATCATGTCATCTGCAAACAATGACAGTTTTACTTCTTCTTTTCCAATGTGGATGCCTTTTATTTCTTGTTCTTATCTTATTGCTATGGATAGATCTTCCATTATAATGTTGAATAAGAATGATGAAAGTGGACATTCCTCTCTTGTTCCCAGTCTTAGGGGAATGATCGTGGTTTTTGCCAATTGGGTATGATGTTGGCTGTGGGTTTTCATATAAGGCCATTATTATGCTGTGGCATGTTCCCTCTACTCCCATACTATGAGAGGTTTTATCATAAATGTCTGCTGGATTTTGTCAAATGCTTTTTCTGTGTCTATTTATATGATCATGTTTCTCACACACACGTATCTTAACCGTATGCAGGAACATGTCTTTGTGTTAAGCATAAAGATGGTAAAAACTGCCATTCATGTAGTTTGGTAGGAAGAGAGTTAAGTCAACACAAGGGGAAATTCCTCAAGGAATTATGATATAGTAGCAATGCAAAAGAAAGAAAAGTCTCTCCAGAGTTCTGAATTTTCCATCAATAATTAGGGAAATGTAGCAAAGACACCATAATTTAAGGTATTTCACACTACCCTTTACATGAGAGAACAAAAGAGAGAGAAATATGATGTTAAGCCATTGCAACACAATTTGCAGCTAATTCTGTCTCTGATTTTTGCTGTCTCTCTCTTTTCTGTCTCTACCTGACCTTAAGTAATCTTAGAACTTGGACTGTTTAACTTGTTTGTGGGGAAAAATGGTAATTTTTTCTTTAAACCTCAAAATTTAAATAAAAGTGATTCATTGGTAGTCTCAAAGGTTATTTCTTAGAGGACTTATAAAATCCTACAAAGGAAGACAGCATGAGTAACTACTTGCTACTAAAATTGTGGTCCTCAGATCATCATTATTGTCATTACCTGCTGGGAACATATATGTTGTAAATACAGAATATCAGACCCTATTCTCATATATACATTGAAGTTTAAGAAGGACTGATATAATAGATTAAGAAAGAGTCTAGTGGGAATATCCCATATACTGACTTACCAGTTGTTTGATGTTGCACAAGTTACTTAACCACTATGAGCACATTTCCTTATTCCTAACATGGGATATTAATAATAATGCCCTTTCTTGGTTTACTGTTAAGATTAAACACAAGAGGGACTTCAGCCGACAACGCGCTTCACCTCCTTGCACAACCATAAAAAGGATCACAACTAACCTCGAAACAAAAAAACCCAGAACTGCAAGAAAATTGAACTATATGGAAGTCTGACAACCAAGGATTTAAAGAGAAAATTTTCATTCAGATGGGTAGGAGAGGCAGATATGGGAACCAGGGTGGAGAGGGCACAGTATGACAACAGCAAGGCGGTGCCGAGGCAGCCGTAGTGAGGAGGCTGTGGCGGTAGCCTGTGGAACAGCTGGTCCACATTCATGTGTGGGGGATACAAACTGGGAGGGAAACCTGGGGAGCGAGCGCTCCCAGCTGCAGGCCAGATGGCACAGCCCAGGATACCAGCACGAAAAAAGTAAAGCCTCATAACTTCTGGCTGTAAGAAACGAGTGCGGATTGGGACAGTGGTAGAAACTTCTCGTGTCTCAGGAGAGTATGTTCAAAGGGCCCTCGTGGTCCTAGAATGTATGCAAACCCACCCGCTCTGGGCAACCACTAGAGGGACACCAGTCGCATAGGGGAAGTGGTTGAGGAGACTGGAAACGGGGAGCAGAGCTGAACAAGAAGCATTGTTCCCTCTCCAAATCCTCCCCCACATATAGTACCACAAAGCAGTGAAGTGGGTTGCCCTGCTTTGCCTGAATACCTAAGGTTCTGACCCTAACAATGTAACAGGTGTTCCAAGACAGCGAGTCAAATCAGCTCTACCTAATACACAGAAGCAAACACAAGGAGGCTGCCCAGTTGGAGAGACAATGAAATATGACCCAAATGAAAGAACAGATCAAAATTCCAGAAAAAGAACTAAGTGAAAGAAAGATAGCCAACCTATCAGATGAAGAGTTCAAAACACTGGTGATAAAGATGCTCAGAGAACTCATGAGTACCACAAATGGGTAAGGGAAGAAATGAAGGCTACACTAAATGAAATAAAGAAAAATATACAGGGAGCCAACAATGAAGGGAAGGAAGCCAGGGTTCAGATCAACAATTTGGAACATAAGAAAGAAAGAAACAGTCAACCAGCACAGAACACAGAAACAAGAATTCAAAAAAACAAGGAGAGAATAAGAAAACTGTGGGACATCTCCAAAAGTGCCAACATCTGAATCATAGGGCTGCCAGAAGGAGAAGAGGAAGGACAAGAAACTGAAAAGTTACTAGAAAAAATAATGAAAGAAAACTTCCCTAACTTGGTGAATGAAATAGACATACAAGTCCAGGAAGCATAGAGAATATCAAACATGTTGGACCCAAAGAAGGCCACACCAAGATACATCATAATTAAAATGCCAAAGGTTAAAGATGAAAAGAGAACCTTAAAAGCAACAAGAGAAAAGAAGAGAGTTACTTACAAAGAAGTTCCCATAAGACTATCAGCTGATTTCTCAAAAGAAACTTTGCAGGTAAGAAGTATTCAAAGTGATGAAAAGCAAGGGCCTACAACCCAGATTACTCTATCTAGCAAATCTATCATTTAGAATGGAAGGGCAAATAAAGTGCTTCCCAGATACGGTAAAACTAAAGGAGTTCATCATCACCAAGCCCTTATTACACAAAATGCTAAAGGGACTTATTTAAGAAAAAGAAGAGCAAAACTATGAACATTAAAATAACAACAAACTCACAACTATCAACAACTGAATCTAAACAAAAGCAAACAAAGCAAACAACTAGAACAAGAACAGAGTCACAGATAAGGAGATCATTTGCAGGGTAGTCAGCTGGGAGGAGGAAGGAGGAAAATGGGGGAAAAGGTACAGGGAATAAGAAACATAATTGGTAGGTTCAAAATAGACAGGGGGAGGTTAAGAACAGTATAGGAAATGGGGAAGCCAAAGAACTTATATGTACAACCCATGGACATGAACTCAGTAGGGGATTGCTGGAGGGAATGGGGCTACTAGGAAGAGGTGGGCTAAGGGGAAAAATGGGAGAACTGTAATAGTATAATCAATAAAATATACTTTAAAAGAAGATTAAACAGAAGAATTGAATATATTTTGTGGCATAGTATCTGGCATGCAAATAATTTTTCAATAAATGTTAGTTTCTTGTTTATATTTAGTTTTAGAAGGAGCACAGCACAGTAGAAATATCAGAGTAAAGCTTTGGGTTAAGCTCACTCATGGACACATAACTCATTTTAATTCTGTGAGGACTTGGATTCTCCCTCCGTATGGCTGATGATGGCAGTGAAAGAGCGATGGGGCGTACGTGTGTTAACATAAGTAAGTTAGCACAGTGCCTGATGCCTTATAAAAGCTCTACAAATATTTTTGTTCTCTTAAAACAGTATATTTGTTGCATTGACGTTCTATTAATAAGTATGGAAGAGGACTTTATTCTTCAAAAAAAAAATCCCCCTTTCCACACTCAGTTTCTATTTATGTCAACAGAGACATATGCGGAGGAGGAGAGAGATGAGCACTGAGAGAAAAGAGACTAATAGTGCTGTTTGTTCTGTTTTGCTGCTTTATGGAGTACATTGAAAGCATAGAAATAGCATTAAGAATGAAAACAAATTTTACTTTGAAGAATTCAGCATGAAATGTTAACCGTGAAGTACTTTACCTGATGAGACAAAGGTACTTTGAATAAAGTCACCTATTCATTTTAGCTGTGCATGTTTCTTTTTGATATTTTAGGTTATATACCAGATGGCATAAAGCATTTATACATGATGACTTTTCCTAGGTGTGCCAACATATGCTGCTGAACTGCCTATACAGAAGAGCCTTGCCCATTGCAAGTCTCCCTGGAAGCATTTTGCACAAAGCACATCAATTAACATTTGTTTATTATGCCACTGTGTGTGTATGACAGTTTTTTCTTTCTTTTCCAAATACTCAGGCAACAGTTGGGCTTATATTGAATTTGCCACTCAAAGGGCTCATGTTTAGGAATCCATTTAGAATTGTTTTTCATTTCAAATATGCTATTAAGTATCTCACCTCTCCTCTAGGCTCCATTAAGCATCAAATTTTATGAACAGATATAACAAGGATTGTAAGTGACAGAGTGTTATAATAAGTTAAAAAACATACAAAACACAGGAGCACATGATATAGTTAGTAATGGATTTACCAGTGATATAGATAAATTAACATATTAAGTAAAAAATTACTCATTAAATTCAATATTTTATCATGTGAATTGCATATTTATTATTAAAGTATAAAAAGAAAACTTCTTAATTTCATAAAATTTCAAGTATACTCAACCCTTAAAAATAAATCCTTGCCACTATACATTAGTTTATAGTTAAGGCTATGTCTGCACTCTATGTAGGTAATATGATTACCTTACATGAGGAAAGTTCTGGGACCAAGGTGTCAGGAAAGGAAAGAAAAAAGGGTTGTGCTATAAACACTCATTAACATTAACTGAAATAAGAGTAAAATACATGTTGTATTTTAGTTCAAACATCTGAGGCACCAGCCTTCTCTGCATAGATTTTTTTAGATAGTCTTTACTCATGTTGAGCAGTGAGGCCGCACATGAAGACTAACAGAGGTTTTATCACTGTATGAGGAAACTTCTAGCTATTTTATACCATAAAACTTGTTGCCTAAGGAGGTATCACAGGGCAATAATATGCTGGTTCAATGGAATTTGGATATTAGTAAGTTATTAAGAAAAAACTAAAAATGGTAAGGGATAAATAACTTCTGTAGTCTTATTATTGTAAATAGTCTTGCCATGATAGTGCCCCTCCCCCCACCAAAAAAGCAAAGGAAATCTTGGGCTTACCATGCTGATGTTTTACTGTAAAACTAAACACACCTGTAAGGACACTGTTTTGCAAGGATTTAGACTATTTCAGACAAGAAAATATAGTTTTAATAAATCCAGACTTTAAGAAATTAAACATATAGGACAAATGTGCTCATTTTTTAAAAATATGCTCAATATTTTGAAATTGTTTTGCTTTGTCTTATTCATATATTCTGTGTTTAGTTATTTAACTTATTCTAGAGTACCATTATTAACTCCCTTAAGAAGGCACGTTTTAAAATCTAAATAAATGTGACTTATTTTCCTCAGAGAAATTAAGCGAAAAAGGAAAGAATTTTCAGCTGTGGACTTTAGGAAAATGAGAAGATCACAAAGAAGTAATAGAGTAGTGTAATAAGCACAGGGACACCAGAGAAAAACAGAGAACTACGCAGATACTAATCACTTTGGTCTTTTGAATAATTAGGTTTAGAGAATTTAAGGGTGTTAGTTCAGACATTATTACTTTTGAAACCTAGTACAGATGTGTTATTATGCATTTGACATTAAAAATATACCAACTAATAATAAACTTAAAAAAAACTTTACGAGCAAGGAAAAACACTGGGTAGAAAAAGAATAAACAGAACGATTGATTATGCATTTAACGTTATGTCATATCTATAACAACATAGAATTCTTAATCATAAAACTACCCTTCGAAATCAAATTGAATAAAAATCATTTCAGGTAAGAGAAAACTGACACAAATAGTCACCAGCAGATACTCATGAAAAGAATATAAGAGGTTGTTATTTGAGTAGAAGTAAAATAATCCCATATAGGAGGTCAGAGATTCGAGAAGAGGAAGAGTAAGGAAAGAAACATGTAAATATGTGGCTAAATCTAAAGAATATCAAGTATATAAAACAATGTTAATATATTGAAATCTAAACACACACACATAGAAACACACCCAGATACACAAACATGCACAATTAAAATGCTTAACAGGAAGAATGTGTAAGTAATAAATGGAGTTAAAATATTATAAGACCATTTTATGGTCCAGGAAGATGTAAAATTTCTCCCCATTAGACTTCAATAAATCAAGGAGTCACTTAGTAATATCTGGATTAACAAGTAAAAGAATGGGTAGCCACCAAACAAATAAAGGGGGGACTGAATGGTACAGTGAAAAAAAAATCTTCCCCCAAAATGCATAAAATGAGATTTTTAAAAAGAAAACAAGAAAGAGGAGGTACAAATAGAATAGTAAATAATAAGAATAGAAATAAAGGAGTAAACGCAAGTATATCACAATGATATTAAGAATAAATAGAATAAAAGTTCAAATGAAAAGATAATAATTTTAGTTAAAAACATACTTCTTCTCCGGAGAGACATACATGTAAAGAGGATTTAAAGTAAAAAGATGGAGATAGGTATACTATGTATTCAAAAGAACACTTACAAAAGAAAGCTGGTGTATTCATATTCATAATATAAAAGGTACAGTTTTTATAAAAAAGAACATTTTATAAGGATGAGAATATTGTCAAATATTGTCTCTGAACACAGCAACATTGAACAATAAATGAAAATCATAAACATAGTAATAAAATCTCCATACATGTAGACATTAAGCCATAAACTTCAATAACCCATGGTTCAAAATAGAAATAATAGTAGAAATTAGAAACTCTTGAACTAAATTATAATTAAAATATTACTTATCACAACTTTCAGCATACACCTAAAATTATGTATAGAGGGAAATTAATAGTGTTAAAATCATGGATTAGGAAAGAGAAATGGGATAATTCAATGAAAAGTAATCTAATTCAATAATTTTTAAAGAAAACAACATATTAATTGCAAGGAAATTGGCAGAGGGAAATAGAAAACTAATATCAGATATTAAAGAAATAGAGAAGATAATATAGAGAATTGATATTAATAGAATCAAGAGCTGTTTTTCAAAGGACAAAAAAGTTCATAAACTCTTGACTTGATAGATTAAAAAGAGAACAAAGGCAAAAATCAGAAAAGTCAGGAGTAAAGCAGACAACATCATGAGAGATTCTAAAGACATTAAAATATCATAAAAAGATATTTTAGCAACTTTATAAAATACCTTTTAAAATACAGATGAGATGGACAAATTTCTAAGGAAAATACACGAAAACTAATACAAGAAAAATAAAGTCTAGGAAGATGCATAACTGTGAAAAAATAAACTGTGAAAAACTATTCTACAATAAAAAACCTTTTTATAAGTATCCATGACCAAGTGGCTTCACTTGTAAGTTCTACAAAGTTTTTAAGGAGGTAGTCATGAGGATACTACAAAATTCCTTGAGAGGATAGAAAAAGAAATAATCACTTTCCAATTCATCCCTTTACTTTAGTGTAAGTTTGGTACAAAACTTTACATTATAAGAAATAAAAATTATGGACTATTTCACCCATTAATATGGGAGCAAAGTCTTACACAAAATAACATCAAGGCAAACATACAATATTTAATAGGTTGTTACATAGCCTCAAGTGTTTTTTTATTCCAAGAATGCAATAATTATTCAACCTAATATCAAACAATGTAATTCCCTACAGTAACTTTCTATGAGCAAGTTACTTTGCCTTTCAAAAATTTTAACTATCTTTATTTAAAGTTCCAATTTCCTCATATATAATATAGTTTTCATGATGATTAAATAATTAATGCATGTAAAGTTCATAGCACACAGCATATAGTAAATGACCAACAAATCTCAGCTATTATTATTAATGCCTTTTAAAAATCATAAATATGAAAGAAATAAACATTTCTATTGAATTATGTAACAGATTAAAATCTCATTTATGTATCTCTCAATCAGAAAACTCCTACTATGTAAAACTACCCCAAACAGTGAAGCTTAACACAACCATTTATTAGGTCCATAGTCCCACAGTTCAGCAGTTTGAGCTGGAACAGCAGAAGGTGTCTTCTGGTCTCATTCATGTGTCTGTCGTCAGCTGTGAGGGCAGCTGTGGACTGGCTAGTCCTGGAGGAGCAGTGGATCAGCTAGGATGGCTTGTCCCTCTGCGTTGTTGTCCCTCATCCTCCAACTGGTTAACCTGGGTTTATTCACACAGCAGTTACAGGGGCCCAAGAGAACAAGAAAGAGCAGGTGCCAGTGTGGAAGCATTTTTCAAATCTCTGCGTGTATAACATAAATATTGTCATATGGTCCAAATCAAGCAACTGTGTCAAGCCTGGAATTTGAGTGTGGAGGGAATGATGCAAGGATGTGGATATGAGGAGTCTTAAATAAACTGGGTACATTTACTCTCTCTACCACAAGTTCCAAAGTAGTACTTCATTATTCAAAAATATATATAGGAAATTGACAAAAATTACCAAACTATTAAAATTAAAAAAGAAGGAACATTTTTTTTTCCTAAATCAAATTTCCTTACTTAGCATCTCTATCTTTATGAAAACATCCCCAAGTCTCTAAAACCTTAGTTTGGTAAACCAAACACGTTTTTAGTTTAATGCCTTTACTGCTCAATCCAAACCGTTTTTTTCCGAACCAGCCAAGTCAGCTGATGGCTCTCTCATAGCGCCTAATTTATACTTGGCTCATGACATTTTCTCACCTAAAAGATGCTCTCTCCAGCCCTGCCCCTTGAATCATTTAATGTAACTTATCATTTAAGTCCCCAGCTCAAATACTACTTGGTAACAATAATTTATTCTTTATTAATATAAGAAAAAATTTAGAGACCAAACATTGATCTGAACTCCCATCCTGTTCCATGAGCTTCGATGGGTCCAGCCATTTATATTGTTCCTTGTCTACCTCTGGAGATTGTGTCTTCTGGGTGAGACAGTAAAATTTATTATGTAAAGGTCCATTTTTTGGACTTCTCTCTTTCTTCCATAGAATTCAGTATGACAAAGTAGACTTAGTTACTCAATAAACACATATTTCATATTTTTTAGAGATTTTGGTGAAAGCTTTTATACAATTTCTTATTTATATACTTGTAGTATCTTAGTATTAAGTAAGGAAATTTGAAATAAATTAAGTGATATTTCAAAGTCACCAGCTAGCTGCTTTATCATTTATATCCATAAATCATATATTTTATTGCTTAATAATCCAAGTGCCTCTATCTGTCTCAACTAACTTTTACATGAAACGGGTCTAGAGTAAATTGTATCTTTCAATTCACCTGATATAAATTAACATTATTTCTTATATTAAATATGCACTGTGCTTAAATTAATATAACTGCCTTTAGAAATTTGTAATTTAGATTTTCTCTGAGAAAAACTTGCCTCCTCCAAAGACTTATTATTAAAATAAATGAAAACATCTTTTAGAATTCTTCTCACTGAGCATTGAAAAATTAGTGGTTATGTTTCTGCTTTTATTTTTTTTTATTCTCAGTGCTGACTGCTTGAGTAATAGGCCTTTATTTGGATTTAGCATCTAAAAAATATTTGCTATGTCTGATTATCTGATTTATGAACTTCAAATATAGTCATCTAGACATTTACTAAAATTTTGAAGAAAAAAACACTCCCTTATACCAAATAATTAACCCTGGAAACAGGCATATAAATAGAATTCTAATTATAGAAATTACAAATTTCCATAGTCATTTGAGTTGGCTTACTTTCTTAAAGTATAATCCATTTGTGATGTGATGTGGCATATAAAAAGAGATACAAAGGCAGAAAATAATATAAATAATTGAAAATGTCATGGAAATGGAAAAAAGCAAAAAGAAAATTATAAGACTGGGTAAGATAAATACATAGCATTCTCTATTTCTGTTAGAAACTGGCCCAAAATTTTACTTTTATTTTTTTTAAGCTCCTGGAAACTGCTTATACAAAATCAATAATAAGGTTCAAAGAGTACATGAAACTAAGCAGTTTCCTAATAAAGGTCAAGTCTTAATAAGTTCATACTGGGTGACATAGTGGTCATCTCTATAATTAATATAATAATTGTCTTTGTTTCCCTTTTTCTTTTGTGCTCCTCAGCCCAAACTAAGGACAGATCTGGAGCACAGTTGCATTGAAGAAAGCCCATGAAATCCAAAACAATGTAGTTCAAGTAGACAGCTCTCTGTCCTTTTTCTAGAAAAAATATTAAAAATCTAGAGGAAAAGATGGGTAGTCTGCCATATTCCAAATCAGACTTATGATTGAAAAGCACAGTTTAAGACTTCTTTCTACTAAAAATCTAGAGCGTAGCTACCCTATGTTAATGACCCACCCATACGCTTTGATAATCAGTTAGGTAGACTGAATTTCTTATTTGCTCTTCTTATTTGTTAATATTAATTTATACTCATAATTATTACTGGAAAACAGGACATTGAGAGTGTTAGGTTAATTGCATCTGCGAAAGGTAGAAAGAACCCAAAACTTTCAGTGATTGGATAAAGCATCACTAGAAAATCATATTTTTATTTTATGAAAAATTGATAGCTAATTTCATAATGATTTTCTTTGAATGTAAAGAAAAAAATCTATACTAGCATTCAAATAGAACTAGAAAAAACTAAGAACTTATACATTTTTAACTTTAAGGAAAACAACTTTGGAAGTTGTTTCCTAGTGTTAGTGAGTCCAGATTTGCAATTTACATTGTCTATTGCTGGAAAGATAAAACACATACATATAAATAAATAAAAAAATTTATTATTCAAGTGGAGAGTCTTTTGAGAGTTAATTAATTCACTACTAATACAGAAGCTGGAAAATTGGGCACCGGCCCAGGCTAAACTTTGCAAATTGGGATTCATGGTCAGCATACTTACAAATGCTTTTCAACAGCGCAAGCCCCAAGCAGGACAATTACTCTTCTCAAAAATCAACTCCTTTCTTCAAGCTGTTTAACCAGATTGCCCACCCTTTTATCTTTAGCTAAAAATAGGTCAGTATTAAATTTTTAAAGTTGTGTTCTCAACTGTGTCACTGATACTCACTGAATGTGGACATTCCTTTCTCCTTGGAAAGGACACATGCTACCTGTTGATAGAAGTGCCAATTTATTGCTCAGCATTTTATCTTACCTCAGCAATATTTATTGCATTATGGATCCGCCCATCTTTTTCATGATCCTTTATTTTCTGTAATGTTTGCCATATTAAGTTTCTAAGTCCATCCTGTTCCTCATCTCCTCGAAGTTCCCATGACATTTTTACCAGGTTATACACTATAGCATAGTATCCAATCCATATCACTTGATCACCTGTTTAAAAAGAAATATTATTTGGGAAGCTATCAGTTTATTCATCTTACTAATATAGAGAAAGAAGGAACTGATTTTACTAATATTTTAAAGACTGCATTTCAGAGTTTTTACTCTTCACTGCTCTTTTTTTTTCTTGTTTTTGTTTTTGTATATTTTATTGAGTATGCTATTATAGTTGTCCCATTTTCCCCCTTTTATCCCCTCTGCCCTGCACCCCATCCCATCATCCCCACACCTCTTAGTTCATGTCCATGGGCTGTACATATCAGTTCTTTGGCTTCTTAAATTCCTATACTATTCTTAGCCTTCCCCTATTTTTTCGGTCAACATTTTCCCACCACCACTTTCCCCAGCCCCATCACAGAACGGTTTAAAATTGTTAACCACTTGAAATGATGAGTTGCACCCAACTAATATCATCCTTCATAAATTTAAAAGTTAAACAGGTAAATTGTGAACTAGATACCAAAAACTAATCTTTGAAATTGAAGTAAACAGGAATTTGTTAAAGGCAATATGAATACTTAAACCACCATGGTCGATTTTTATAATAAATCAGAGAAACAGGAGAAAAATCACTGGCTGTTATAAGAATGATCAAAATCTACAAAACATAGCATTTGAACCAAGAATGAAGTGTTGAAAATAATGTAAGAAGCAAACAAAAATTTCTGATATTATTATAGGCTGTAAGAATTTTTTTTTTCATACCAGATACATACATCAATTGAAATAGGGGAAAGAGAGCAATGAATAGAAGGGAGAAAAAAGTCTAAGTCACTTCTAAAACTTATATACCAATTAGATATTTACATAAATTATCCAGTTCTACTTTTAAAACACTCATTTCTTACAGAAAAGAGGACAAAGTTTCTCTTTACCCTTTATGTTAATTATCTCTCACTTAGATGGCATATTGCTATGCAATACTACTCAGGAAAAGAGAATTCTAATTTAGGTAATGAGGGGAATAAATAAATTTGGAGAATGAAGTAATACAGGTCTTAAAGGGAATATGCACTTAAGTTAGCCATGATAGAACTGAGTATATGTGAAGCGGGGAAGAGAGTGAGAGGAAGAACAGGCTCAAAAACGGAGATGGAAAAGTTTTAAAGGCAAATAAAGCCTGCATTGTACTTTCGCTCCAAATCCTGGTGATAAACTGTGTGATATTGGAACTCATTCATGCCCTTCTTGAAAAGCCACAAGCTGAAAAGTCAGAATCCTCAACTTTTCCTAATTAAAACTAGATTTTTATAATCTAGGCTAATAATAATAATCACCACTGTGATTATAACTAGAATACTTGAGGGTACCCTTACTCTAGTCCTCATTACAATCCTGCTGTGCAGACCACGTTCTACTTAGAATAATAGAAGGCAACATGAGCTTCAAGTTAGTGCAGAAGCTCCTAGCATCATGCAGCTGACAAGTAATGGAGCCAGGTGAAGGTTGGTCTAATCTTATTCCATACAGTG
Source organism: Mormoops blainvillei (assembly GCA_004026545.1). NCBI lineage: Eukaryota > Metazoa > Chordata > Mammalia > Chiroptera > Mormoopidae > Mormoops > Mormoops blainvillei. Next base: position 15,095 of record PVJD01004081.1, on the reverse strand, counting down.
CAGCCTCTCCATTTCAGACAAGTACATTTCCTTCTAAAGCCCAGCTTCTAATCCATTCACAGGAAAGGAAGAAACTAGAAGGTAGAAGGAGGAGGCAGAAGAGAATGTAAGTCCACATTTTGAAAATGGGAGAAGACATATGGCCAGCTTTCAAACTTAAGTCACCCTCTATCCTTTCTGTTGTTGATGCTTTAGAAGAAAAAGTATAAACTGCAAATATGAGGCTACAATTAAGTGGCCAATTCAATTTTAAAAATTTGTTTAATTGAATTTATTGGGGTGACATTGGTTAATGCAATTATATAGGTTTCACATATACAATTCTATAATATAGCATCTGTATATTGTATACATGTAAAATCTAATGAACAAATTAAACTAACAAAAAAGAGAAACAGGCTCATAGATACAGAGAACAGGCTGACAGCTGTCAGAGGGGAGGTAGGGTTGGGGGGCTGGTGAAAAAGGTGAAGGGATTAAGCAAAAAGAAATAAAAATAAAAAATAATAAATCTCATAGACACAGACCATAGTATGATGATTATAAGAGGGAAAGGGCTGGTGAGCATAAAGTGAGTAAAGGGAGGAAAAATGGAGACAGAAGGAGACTTGACTTTGGGTGATGAACAATTCTTTTAAAACTGTAATTTTCCCCTCATAAAAACTTTACTAGTTAAAACAAGTGTAGTGCTATATTTGAAATTATATATAGGACGTGATACCAACATAAAGGTGGAATAGAAGACTCCCCATCTTTATACCCTCACAGAAACATAATTTGGTAGCCATGCTATGATTAAAAGTGCATTTTGGGGGACCTTGGGATCAAGGTAAGAGGCTGGGAAACTCCAGTTGAACCCAAGACTGTGGAGGGCCAATTTCATAAGGCAGGCCTGGACCCAAGCATCAGGCCTGATGCCAGCGATGTAGTCTGTGGACCTGGAAGTAGCCCTGGCCTCCTGGGAACTCAGCTTCAACCCTGCTTGTCCACAGTCCTGCCACCAGCCCCAACCACCAAAGGACCAAGGAGGACCCACGCTTGCTGGCGTCTTTGGTAAGAGGCCCACTGACTTTGAACCTGCTGTGGACACTGAGTCAGCTCTGTGACCTGGCTTCAGTCTCACTCTACTATAGTCCAGAGGCAGTTCTGTCCACCCAGGAACCCAATCATGGAGCTCAGCCCATGGACCTGTCAGGAGCATGCTCAAGAAGCTGGTGGGAGCCAAATCCATTTGCACTCCTGGTGACAGGCCTGAGATCCACAGATCCAAAAGTGGTCCTACAACCAGGCTCCAGCCCTGCTCAACCCCAATTCTGGAGGTGACGCCATCTGCCAGGCGCCCAGCAGGAGCCATGCTCACTCACGCCCACTCACTCCCAGCAGAGAGGTAGCTATAAGAAGAGAGAAGGTAGAGAAAGATCATGAGGGTCTCAAATCAAGCTGAGGTTGAGAGTTCATATTAGAAATGGATAAGGTAAAACAACTAAAAATAAATAGGATCAGATTAAACAGTAGACATTTGAGCAAAAGATGTTTGAGCACATATTTACTCAGCAAAATGTTATGTCTATTCAAGCAATAAACTGGGAAACCAATATGGGTATTTTATGAGGTAATCTAGCTCTTGACTGTGAGGAGCAGCAGGAGATTGGAGAGTAAAGGACAAGCCTAAGACATTGTGGAGAAGATCTAATAAGACTTCTGAACTATGGAGGGAATGGAAGGAATTCAGTGAAAAGGAAAAATACATTTTTAAGCTCAGGAAACGGTAACAATAATGAAATCACTTGCGGAAATGCAATTATGTAGAAGAGCCTACTGGGAAGAAAGGAGACGAATATTATCCGGAAACTGTGACATGGTGGAGTATGAGAAAAATCTAATTTTTAGTGCCTTGTAGCTTGTAAAAATATAGCTAAAATTCAAGTAAAATAGCAGGAACAAAATTATGGATTCATGAGTAATTAGCAAAAAACTAAGCCTTGAGCTAAATATGAATAAATAATTATGAATCTTTAATAACTGAGAAATTGTGAAGCTAAAATGAAAAAGTAGTTTTTAAACAATATGATAAGTAAGACATATTGTGGACTTTAACCAATTTATAAATTAATTTATAGACTCCCAAATCTTTACATTAAAAGGAATGATTGATAAAACATGTCCAAACCACCTTCCTTCATATATTCTAAATGATTATTTATTGAGGAGCAATATTTTATAAGCTTACAATATTTTAATCATTGGACTGAATATGGTTTGCTTTTAGACTCCACAACACCAGTGATAGGCCCATAAAATATATTCTGAGAACTGTGTTCTCAAAACTCAAAAAAATTTTAAATGCCATCTCTTTTAAAAGTGAGCTGTTCACCTGTTGATTTAAACTACAATGAAGTATTACTTATGAATAATATTTGTAGGAAGAATCTATTACATCCAACTGACTGACAGTTAATGAAGAAAAAGCCTTCTAAAAACAGATGGGATGTGTAGCAACTGTCATAAAAGGTAGAACGCATTCTAATACACACATCCAGGCATTTGCCGAGAAACATGCCTGCTATGAAACTCTTCAGCCAGGGACCAAGCTATAGCATACGGCACTCTTCTGTTCTGCTTTGAGTGACCCTGTGGCAGCTTTCAAAGATGTCACTTTAAATATACTGAGAAAAAATGTGTCTCTTTGCAGCTAAGCAGACAGTATCGTAGGACATAACAAGGCTAAACCAAAACAAAATTCTTAATGAATCCTGAAAATTTATTAAGAAACCGTGATATTTAAAAACTGATATTATACTCCTTTTGTTGTAGCTTTATTTGAGTCTTTGAGCTCCTTGAAAGCTGTTAATTTCCAGCCTGGGTATTTAGATTTCATATATTCAGTGATTACAAAATATGAATATTTCTATTCATATGAATGAGTATAAATGAGTACACCACAAAATTAAATGTATCACTGAAAGGTAACTTGAATGTAAGGTGTTGTTTAAAACATTGCCTGTATGAAATACTATGTAGAGTGAAAGAAACTAGTTCAATGCCAGGAAACCAACAGACAAGAACTAGTCAACAAGCCAGGCATTTAACAAGTATTTACTGAGTCAATGCTATGTGCCAACCACTGTTCTACGTACCAAAGAAAAAGACAATGGTACTGCTTTCAGAACACAATTCTATTGCAAAAAGACAGATAGCTAAGAAAGCAAATGGAATAATATCAGCTCATAATGAGTGTTACAAAAATAATAAAAGATGGTAATGTGACCAATGATACTAGGAGAAAAAAACTACTACAGGTAGAGTGAGAGAAGACTTCCATGAGGACATGATATTCAAGCTAAGATCTGATAAAAAAAAAAAGTTAACCACCCAAAGAACTTGGAAATTGTTCCAGCATAGGGGATGGAAAACACAAAGCCTGAGAACCTAGAATACCACAGTAGTTTAGAGAAGAAGAAGAAAGGACAGAATGGATGGAGCATAAAATACCTGGTGGGGAGGGATTCATGGGACAAGATGATATCAGGACCCAATGATACGAAATGATCATAGCCTAGGCCACAGATAAAAGTTTGGAATTTATTTTTGGTGTAATAAAAGGCTAACAGAGCATTTTAAATGCGGAAGGGAACTGACCCACTTGGTTTCTTGGTGTAAAATGGATTCTAGAGAGGAGCCAAGAAATAGAAAAACCTTTTAGTCTTTTGCAGTAATCTGGAAGCTAAGTGGTGATTGCTTGAGCTTGGAAGACATGCAGTAAAGAAGCAACTATGCCCTGAGAGAGGGCTTGGTCCTAACTCAACTGGGGCCATCAACTAACAAGCTCTGATACCTGACGATGGCCACAGTAATGACGGGTGATATTTCTTTTTATTATTAGTATCTCTGTTTCATACATGTGTGTGTTTGTGTGGGTGTGTATATAATTTTCTAACTCTCGCTTGTATTTTTCTCATTTTTTTCTGCACAGGCATTGCATATTTTTATGTAGTTAAATCTTCTAATCATGTCTTCTTTGATTGATGATTTTTCTGTTTTGTTAATGAAACCCCTTTATCCGTGAAAGTGATATTTTTCCATTCACAAGCAAGCCTGAATGAAAAAATACTTGGGTCCTACTTGGTTCACATCATAATATAACACTGGACTAAATCATTATAGGTTCAAAGTTAACAATACTATAATCTTCCAACAAACTTAAAAGTTAATTATAAACCATATTGAAAGTATGTTTTTCATATATTTAAAAATGTTACCATAGGAACTTGGCAGTAAGCAAAGAGATGGGAGAGGATGACAAAGTGGAGAGGTGGAAAAGAGAACCAGTAGAATTATCTTCAAATATTTAAAAATCTTTCATGTGGGGTATGGAATAGACTTTGTTGGATTGGCTCCAAGAGGCAAAAATGAAGCCAAAGTTTGGGAGATATTAAAGATAGATTTTATTTTAATGTAAGGGAGAATCTTTCACAGTGTTCAAAAGTGGAATAGGACCTGCCTTGGGAGACTGGGAGTTCCAAATCTCTACTGACTTATGCAGGATATGATTGTGAACTATTTGCAAATGGCCTAAAAGAGATTGCGCATTGAATGAAAAGTACATTATCGACAAGATTTTTACTATTCTGTATTTCTTATATGAGATACCACATTAGTGTCTGTTGGTTTCTCACAGAATATACCATTTCTAAGTTTCAGTTTTACAACATGGATCCCAGATCATCAAGCTTGTTAAGTATCTATCATTTTCCCACTCTGAAAACCAAAGCAGGAACACAGAATATGGCATTCTGAATACAGTGTACCACACAAAGCTGCTTCCCTCTTTGTAAAGTTATATAAATCATCCACTGTGAATACTGACTGGCTGGATACCTAAAAATCTGAAACATCAAGAAAAGTATTTTCTCTATGATGAGGGTAATATTTTACTATTTTGTTTAACAGATAAATTTATAGGCTAGGTTTTCTTAAACTATGATGTCATAAGTGGTTTAGTAATACAGGTACCTGAACTCCACTTTTAGGATTTTTATCCAAAGTACTAGAACAAGGCCCAGTAATCCACATTGGAAATAAGGACCCATCCATGACACAGACAGTGTTGTAGGATAATGACTGTCACAGAGAATTTCTCAGAGTCATTTTTTTTCACATTATGCAAATGAAAAATATAAAAAAATTTCATTCGATAGGTCAAGTAACCTAAGTAGTTCAACATAATGAGTTATCTATTAGGATGGACTCTGAAACCATACTGACTGGGTTAAGTCTTAGATGAACCATTTACTAACTATATTTCCTTGGATAGATGAAGTCTTATTGTTTCAGTTTAATCATCTACAAAATGGGGATAATATGAATATCTACAGTCTAGTTTTGTTTTAATGATTAATGAGTTAGGTGATGTATGTTAAGTGCTTAGAATAGTGCTTGACACATAGTGTGAGCTCAATAAATGTTAGTTGTTATTATTCTTTATAACCTACCAGGCAAAATGTTTCTCAAAAATCAGAATTGCAACAGCGATCAGGTGATAGTAAATTAATTTTTAATCACCTTTTCTCATATTTTTCCAGCTTAAAAAAATTCTCTGCTGGGGACTATGTTGCAAAAATGTGTGTTTCTAATAAGGATTTACTGAGGCGCTTGAGCATATTCAAACTCGCCTACAGTACAGCAGCATCGGGAGGCATGTTAGTCTGCCTGGGCTGCATAACAAAATACAATATCATAAACCATGGGCCTTAAACAACAGAAATTTATCTATTTTCTCATTGTCTTGGAGGCTGGAATGTCTAAGGTCAAGGTGTCAGCTGATTCTGTTTACGGTGAGGGCTGTCTTCCTGCTGCATCCTCCCATGGTAGAGAGAGTGAGCTCTCCGGTGTGTCTTTAATTATAAGGACACTAATTATTTCATATCAGGGCCCCACGGTCATAACTCCATGGAATTACCTCTTTTGGGGCCCTATTTCCAAATGTAGCCACATTGGTGGTTACGGTTTCAACATATGGATTTGGGGAAAGGACACAACTCAGTCCATGGCAGCAGGTGTGTAGAATGGTCCTCTGTAAAACACATAACTCAAGCCGGACACCTTGAGTTTCAGCCAACTGTTAAATGCATAGTTGGTATCTATAAACATATATAGAAATTTCTATTTAACTAAAACACCAAAACTCAGCAATTTGGTCACAGACAAGAAAGCTCACTGTAGAATTAATAGACATCTGACTCCATGAAAAATTTGTCTGACACAAAATCTCAGAATGAAAAGGCACAGGGTAAATAATCATTCATTCCTACAGATTCTTCAAGTTCTGTTCCCATATCAGGTTAGACCAGCAGGAAATTAGCTTCATGGAAGTAATTACTTTATTTCCTGTAATATTGTCCTCACAAAATTATGGTTTGAACTGCTTCTTTATATTGAAGTCTTTACATAAAAATGGTCCATAAGAAAACTATTTGACTTGTTCATAAAAAGGCTATTGATATCACTTCTAAATGTTTTCAGTATCATTTCTTTATATGTAAATGAAGTAGAATCCCCAGAACACAAAGTGTACATAGAAATAAGTATTCTAAAAATATTCTTCCTCATCGATGTTTACTCATCATTATAACAGCATTAACAATTACATTAACAATCATAATATCTATTAACACTCATTGGACTTTCCTATGCACAAAGTGCTATGACAAGGGTTTATATATTTCCATATTTTACTCACAAAAGGTCCTACGATATGAATAGTATTCTTGTCATAATTGTCAGGTAAAGCATTCAAGTCAGCTAGTTTAAATAATTTGACCAATGATTCCAAGATACAAAGTGACAAGATTAAAATACAAATCCATGTAACACCAGAACCAGCTCTTTCACTCCAACAAAAATTTAATTACTTAAGTAAAGGATAAAGTTATGAGAAAAAAGTTATTTTCAATTAAATAAAGCAGCAGTTTTAGGTGCTTTATATCACTTTCTGAAAAAACAGACCTATCCTTTTCAGTAATTATGTTGGCAAGGTCTGCAGAAATGTGCTCCTTTTTGGAGTAATCTATGTCCTATGGTCTTGCAGAATGAGGGATCATTATCAACAATAATTTTTCCCCATGTAGAAAATCAATCAGTGATGCTACAAAGATTCAGGTTATAATGAGTAACATCAACACCACTTGTAAGCCCTATCATTTGACTGGTAAAATATTTGACTGCATTTGTACAGTCTTGTAAAGTAATGGCTTTCAATGGTGGTGACCAATACAAGAAAGCCAAAAATCCAGTACAAGCATAAGAAGGAGACCACAGTTCATGTCCAGAGGAAGTACATACTCTGGTTCTGACAGAGAGGAAAAAAATTGCAGGATTTTCTCACATTCTTCAAATGCCTTTAACCAAACAGTCATTGAATAATCAGCTTACTTTAGATATTTCCCACAAGAAACCACAAAGATGCTGTAAGTATTGAGGGTTTCAGAATACTCAGAATCATTATGAGACAAATGCCACTATTATTTATGATTCATACAAGACATTTGATGTCATAGAAAATGTATTCACTTTTGACTGTGGAAGAGTCCATTTTGATGTCTACCATCGTTATTACAGACCAAATCTTTAAAGGTATTCCACAGCTAGAAACATCTGTTTGCCCACCTGGGTTGAGAAAACATTGGCAAATACTGGTTAAGTGTTTCATTGCTGAGTTCAACTGAAAACATAAGAAGGACATCAGTGAGAGCAAAAGAGCCATCCGTTTGCATGGCTTCTGAATGTACAAAGGGCACCTCGTTCCAGAGCTCCAGCCATCAGGGATTGCCTCCCACCTCTCTATTATAGTGCCATTTAAAAGAATGAAATGCTGATACCATGTGATCTCTAGAGAAGCTTTTTGGTCCATAGTATTGTCTAGTGGTTGGTACAAGGAGATTCAGAAATTCCTACAGAACTTACTTGATAGGTAATTAAACAAAAATATCTACCTTTACTGGGGCCATCATTTACAGTACAGATATCCAGATGGCTATCTTATCTCAGGGCACATATGAAAATAATCAGAATTTGTTGTTTCTTGAATATCATGCTTTTCCTTTGGTATTAAATTCAATAATACTAAGTAGAAACAAGTGTGCTCATTCAGACATATAAAGATTAGGAAACAGTGAAAAAGAATGACTATATATTAGGCAAGCACAAGCTCACAGATAGCTCTCTCTAATGTGTATGTTGCTCAGAAGGAAGAAAACTCACAGAAATGCCTATAAAATTCTCAATAGGTCTTCTGTTGACACAGAAAGAATTATAACATAAGAGAAAAATATTTGACCTAGGAAAATTTGGGGTGTGTTATCTAGGATGCTGAGTAATATAAAACTGTAGATAATAAGTAGAAAAGACAAAAAACTCTTCTAAGAACTTGACCAAACTCTGTGCCTGAAGACTATCCAAATAGTCTTCAGAAAAAGATAAAAATCTTCAAAGAAAGATAAACAACAAATGAATACAATGATTAATCACTGGTTGAAAACACACACACACGCACACTGGTGAGGAGTTTGAAAAATTTGAACATCCACAGAAAGATTCAACCCTATCAGGAGGAGATTATGCCAGAGCTCAGGGCTCACGGCCGGAGTGTGGCCAACGAGCTTCTGGGAGTAAGGACCCTGCCCACTGAGAAACATCTTCTGAACCCATCACAGCGAAAGAAGACAGAAAGAAGTAATTCTACAGAGCTAGACAAAAAAGTTGAAGATCTAAAATTAGGAGATCAACGTGTTTAGTGGCAGTTCAAAAATTATAATCATATGTTGAGCTCCTATATGGGAAGATTTCTGACCATTCTGAATACTTATGAGTGTGAACAGAAAATAAGTGACTACCTCTTCACTTTATCAACACTATAAACCAGAGACTAAAGATCTGTTTAAAATTGGTACTAGTAAGAAAAATAAATATAATCTTCTTGAAAAGTGGGAAAAGGTCAAGCAAGTTAAACTAAGAAATGAAAAGTTCCAACCCACTGATTAAACTAACAGTATATTAAAAGTAATTTAAAAATAGTGAGCAAGTTTTTGAGAGTAAACTTAGTATGTACTACTTAGGTCTTATTATTTAAAATTATATTCAAACATAATAACTGAACTATAGTTCTGAGAAAAGACAGTATCTTGCCTCCTTTGATACTTTCAAAATCTTGAAATGACATTTTAAATTCAGTGAGTTGTTTAATTACATAATAAATCTACTATGGTTAATTGACCATCTACTATGTGCTAAATACTATGCTATACGCTGGGTTAAATATAAATGTAATTAGACATGATTCTCAAATCTGAATTATCTCATACTTTAATGGGAGTTACAGTCATATACATGTCTTCATTTTAAAAATTTTTTCGATTGTTGCTCAAATACAGTTGTCTCCGCTAGAGTCATATACATAACAGACCATAACAACACTGACTACAATGATATTCATTAAGAAAAGTTCCAGTCAATGTAAAAAGACACTTTTGAATTTACATTGTCCCTGTAGTTACATTTTAAAAATAAAAGTATTTCATTCTTATAGCCCCCATTAGCAACAGTAGCAAATGACCTTCAGTCTCGAGACACGAGATAGGTATATTTTGATGGAGTACGAGACGTCAAATCTGAAGGATGTACTAAATTATGTGAGATGTTGAAGAGAAATTTTGTGGGTGGGAAAAGAACAAGAGAAACAGTAGATGCCTAAAGGAAATAGAGAAGATGATAGATGACAAATCCTTATGTGAAAAAGATAAAACAAACACATATGTTTCATAAGTTTTCCCAAGGTCATCTTTTGTTTTCCAGGAATATAATTTGAATCATAAATCAACTGACTCTAATTTATATTTCAGTTGTTTTAAAATTATTGATTAAAAATTTCTGTTGTATTATGCCTAAATTTGTAGAAAGGCCTACTGCATTTAAAATTATTTCCACCTTTCAAATGTTAACTTTTTGCTACTCATTACTAAATGTAGCCAAGAAACACTTACAAAATATTTCTCATCAAATCAAAAATAATTTACTTACACTTATCTGACATTTTTGAAGAGAAATAGCCCAAAAGACCTAAAATACTTGTATTCCTCAGTCCTGGCTGTTCTGATTTGTCCAAGGGTAAAATATCTTTCTGTGAACTTTTACAGTCACAGAAACCAACAAAAGCAGTTTTTCGTAAATTAGAAATGGCTGCATACAAGCAGATTTCTGCAAGTGTTGTTATATATATGTAGACTACATTCCAGGCCCAGGAAAAATCATCTAACTTACATTCTTCTTTCTAAAATGAGAAAATAGCTATTAGATAATACAAGCATATTCTGTCATAACAAGAGCTATACATACTGTACTTATAAGAAATGTCTTCAAAATTTATAGAGTTGTTAAAAGACATAATCAAATGTACTCATTAAAAAAAGATTTCTAAAATGTATTCATTAAAAAAGATTATACATGAGTTTAACATTATTTGTAATAATTGTGAGTAATTACCATAGAAACAAACTCAATGTTTAACAATAAATGATTGTTATTCCCACTAGAATGTAAATATTAATAGAATATAATAATAAAAATGTTTTATGGTATAGTTTAAAAATTTAAAAAAGGAAACAAAAACATATATAACTATATGACCTCGAGTTTGTTAATAAAATTTAAAGCCCCTCTTATGTATGCATGTGTGTGTGTGTACGTGTGCAGATATATGATCTATTTCTATACCTCTATCTCTATCTCTATCTTTCAATAAACCTATACTGAGATATATGGTAAATAAACATTTACTTTTATACTTAAGTAAAATTATTATTACAAAGTTATGCTCATTAGGTCCTGACTGGTATGGCTCAGGTGGATGGGTGTTGTTCCACAAGGCAAAAGGTCATCAGTTCAGTTTCAGGTCAGGGCACATGTCTGGGTTGTGGGTTCAGTGCTGTTTGGGGTGCATTTGAGAGGCAACCTATCTATGTTTCTCTCTCACATTGATGTTTCTCTCCCCTTTTTTCCCCCTTCCTTCCCCTTTCTCTAAAAATAAATAAATAAAATCTTCTAAAAAAATTATAAGCCCTAATGCGGTATACAATTTAAGTAGTGGTAAAAAGATTTTGTTTCTATTCAGGTCTTTTGCGCACCAAAATTAACAATAAAATCTACTGTTACCTGATTCTGAACAGTCATAATGCTTAAAAGAAAATCTCTCATTAGGTCCATTAAAGTTTTCAAGCAGGCCATGTTTAATTTGGCAGCCTCCCCAAGGACGAGCAAAGCCAGTGCTGAATCCATCCTGAAAATTTCAATAACAAAACACAAAGATTTTATGTAAAATAATAACAGCTTTTAATGAAAAAAGTAACTGACCCAAAGACATGAATATCCTGGATTGCCAGATACACAACTTTTCAATAGAGACTAGTATAACTTCACAAAAGTAATGCTCAGCTACAGATAAATTATATAATTACAAAGAAAAAAGACTAGTATTGGTTGACATTGGTTATAATAAAAGTCTACAGGAAACAGCCACATTTTAGTAAGATATCTGAATTCAGAATAGTGTTCTGACAAAGCTCTGAGAGTAATAAATTTGTTAAATGATTGGACTCCATCAAGGGCTCAGCTTGTAAACGTTGTCCCAAAATCTCACAATAGGTTTCCATTTTAAAATTTTACAGCTGATTCCAAGCAGTGAACTTCAAGGGTGTTTCTTTTCAAAAGAAAGAACGACAACAATAAAAAAGATGTTCTTCTTATATACTACAGAAGTTCAGCATTATTTCATTTTATAAAAAGTTCAGTTTCTCAAAATAAAATTTATCCTTCACATTGACTACATAATACTGTCAAGACTTATTTAGTAAATATGCAATAACCGGGAAATTATACAAGAAGTTATTAGCCATTAATGTATATATGTTCTGATAGTTTCAGGAAATTATACATTTAGTGCTATTTTTATCCAACTGAAAGAGATACAGTTTGAAAGAGAACTGATAAGAATACAAATGCAAAAATTGCCTCTGCCTAAAGCTGCATATTGTTTTGATTTATAGGCCATTAATAATTTAAAGAGCTAGTACATTTACAGCTATATTTGAATTTCACAGTTGTGATATTTCAGGTCAGTAAGTCAGGTTCATCATCATTTTCAAAAGGAAACACCTTTAAGCATGGAAAAAATATAATTCTTTACATTTATTCTTTAATTCTGCATATTGAATGGAACTTTACAGATTTCAATGTGTTTCACATAAATTATTTCATTTGATCTAAATCACAAATTTTGACACATTTAAAAACCTTTTAAAATATATTTTTAATATTTGAAAATTGAGACACAAGCAGATCTGGAAGTTTTGTCCAGTTCATGTTTTAAGAAGCCTTCTGCCACCCAAGGGTATTTCCTGTTTTGTAATTTTGCTTTTTTAAGCCATTATTTATTTAAGTACATCAATATTTAACCTTAGTATTCCAATGTTGCTTATTATCTATCTAATATTATTTGACTCCATTTTCCTTTCAAAACTAAACCTCGATTTTATTCAAATGGCAAAGTGTTCAGTTAATATTGCCTCCTCAAGATGGAAATGTTCTATATCTTATTGGGGTAGTGATTCCACAGGTATATGCATTTGCCAAAGGCCATAGATCTATTGATAGAAAATGTGTGAATTTTATTGTATGTAAATTATACCTCATTAAATTTAATTTAAAAATGATTTCTCAACTCCCTTGAAGCTTGGAATAGCCATATGTGTAGATTTGCTCAATGAGATATAAATGGATTTATATTATGAAAGACTTCCAGGTAAGCTATTATTTTTCTAATTAAGAAAAAAAATTTAAACTACTCACTGTCAGTTTGTTCTTTATTTCCCTGTCTTTTGTTCTGTTATACTCATTTGTTTGTTTTGTTGATTATATTCTACTTATAGGTGAAATGATACGGTATTTGTCTCTCACCACCTGGTTTATTTCATTTAGCATAATACTCTCCATCTAGTTCCACCCATGCTATTGCAAAGGGTAGGAGCTCCATCTTTCCTTCTGCTGCATAGTATTCCATTGTGTAAATGTACCATTGTGTTTTGATCCAGTCGCTTACTGATGGGCACTTAGGCTGTTTCCGGCACTTGACTATTGTAAATAATGCTGCTATGAACATTGGGTGCATAGATTCTTTTGAATTGGTGATTCAGGATTCTTAGGGTATAATCCCAGCAGTGGGATCACCGGATCAAAAGGCAGTCTCATCTTCAGTTTCTTGAGGAAATTCCAAAATGTTTCCCACAGTGGCTGCACCAGTCTGCATTCCCACCAACAGTGCACTAGGGTTCCCTTTTCTCCACAGCCTCACCAGCACTTGTTTGTTGATTTGTTTATGATGGCCAATCTGACTGGTGTGCAGTGGTATCTCACTGTGGTTTCAATTTGCATCTCTCTGATGGCTAATAATATTGAGCATTTTTTTTCATGCGTCTATGGGCCAGCTGTCTGAATGGGGGAGGAGCATAAAAGGGGAAAGAAAGGGAAGGGACAAGTCAAGAAACCTAAACAGAGGACTCATGGGCGCAGACAGTGGGGGGTATTGACTGTGGGAGTGGGTGGGGGATGGGGCAGGGGAAGACAAAGGGAGAAAAAGGTGGGACAACTGTAACTGAACAACAATAAAAAAGATTAAATTTAGATAAGAGGTTCTTTTTTCTCTTGCTTGGAATGTACACATGATATCAGAAGAGACAGCAGCTATCTTGAAACAGTGAGGATGAAAGTCACATAGAATGGAAAAAGAAGAAGCCAGAGGAGATTGATTCTTGGGCCTTTAAGCATCTGCATCAGTAGCGCGCTGTTTGTTCTGTGCAACAAATGAATCCCTATTTGATAATGCATTTGTGGTCAGGTTACTGTTACATGCACAGAACTGAATCCTAACTGATACACTTAACATAATGTTCATAAGTATAAACTTCAGAGTCAGAAAAATGAAAGAGAAAATCTTAACACACTACTAATTAGGTACATGACGATTAGGTACATGAGGTAGGGCAATTTATGTACCCTACCCTCATTCTTAATCTACTCACCTATAAATTAAATAAAGCAAAGCCTACTTTTCAGAGACTATTGTGAGATTTAAATGAAATACTTTATGTAAAATGGCCAGGCTCAAAATGTTGAACTGAATTGAATAAAACTACTATCCGAAGGTTATGAATTTGATAAATTCCTTTTTCTGTGAATTCCTCGAGGGAGACTGCAGGAAGAAGCCCACATGCCCCGTGAGCAGCAGCGAGGGTGTCGTTCCCAGGTACACGTCACCTGTACCAAGGACAGGCAAAGGAGAGGATCGTCTCAAAGTATACAGAACTTCTTTCTTCCTGAATATACCTCATAATCATAAGCTTTAGGTTCTTTTGTTCTCTCTCTTTTAAGTCTGGAAAGTTGTAACTAAGTAGAGGCACTCTCACTGAAATATGGATTGAAAAAGATCCATCAGTGTCAGCCACCTACAGTAGAAAAATGCTTCACCAGGAACACACTATTTTTCAATCAACACTACCGACTGCAAAATTTCCTGTAAGTAAAAATGCTTTCACCAAAAATAGAAGCATCAATACCTATAAATTGGAGTTTGTTAAAAATCAAAACTGAAAATCAATGCCTGTAAGAAAGAAGAATTCAAATTGGATTAGGTTAGAGATTTTAACACAGCACTTCTTGTGAACTCATTATAGTACACCAAGTCTCAATTATTAATCCATTGGCTTGGTTTTACAATGCCATGAAATTAAACAGGCATAAAATAATTTTAAAATATTATAGATTCCCACATAGTTTTTTAAATTAAAAGAAAGCTGAAGCAGAGGTATCTTGGCTTATCTAAAAGAGCGTAGTTGTTTTACTTGATTAATTGATTACTTATTACTTGATTGATTTTACTTTTTAGCTTTTTATACTTTTAAAATTAATGTGAATCGCTGTAGATAGCTAAACAGTACCAGATCCTGAATTGTAGTTCAGCTCGCTTAACTCTAGTCCAATGTTCTGTTTAC